>VOMN01004448.1:28773-56024 GCA_014899125.1 Orchestia grillus
AATTGTATGAGCAGCACACGTGCGCTTCAATAAATAAATTGTATGAGCAGCACACGTGTGCTTCAATAAGTACAGATTGAATCGAAAGCTGCCGCCGCAGCTTCTCAAAGTGTGCTTGTTGAACTTTGAGGTGTAATTTCTGTTGCTTGTAAAGTTAACGCTTTCTAACATCATCTTGCCTTTAGGACTTGTACTGGCGCACAGTACCACGAAAATCTTGAATTTACAGCCCTGTTTTGCGGGTGGAAATTACTTCCATACGTTATTGTTGAATTTAACTTTTTTTCTGGGTCCGTCAATGTTTCGTTAACTGATCCATTCAGAGTCAAGTATGGCAATTTCAGTGACCTTTGCTTACTATACTATGTTACTCAGCCCATCAATTCTGTAAAATTACTCTAGTATTCTTTCCATCAAACTTCGAACTGTTGAAAAAAAAATTTTAGCTCAAAGATTAGAGTTTTTACATCGTTTATGGAATAAAATACGTTCATCCCAAATTACTTCAAGCGAGACGCCGCTCAGGCCCACACGACGCGATGTTGAGAGGGCTGTAGGTCGGGGATCAGTTTCCACTCTTCCTCAGCGTTTGTTTGCTGGCTGGCGGTTGTGTCGGAAGCGTATCAATGATACACTTGAGACTCGTAGTAGGGACGGCAGGGCCTATACACGCTCCGATTACAGTGCACTGGCGCGCTAGAAAGCCTCGGGGTGACCAGACCTTTCTGCATCCTAGCCTTGCCTTGCTAGCTCTCTTTACCTACAACTCGAAATATTTTTTCAAAGCTCTTCGTTTTGAGCTTCTCCTTACTCACCCATGCTAAAAATTTGTGTTGAATATTTCATGAGAGTATAGAACAAAGCGTAGTAGCTCCCAATTTTGTTTCGTTCATTGTATGATCTCTTTCCAAAACGGCTAACTGCGTGGTCTCTCACCTCGTCTTGCTTCTCTACCGGCTCATGGTGCTGGTGTGTGGGCGAACTAGCATTCATATTTAATTGAGAGGTAGTTCCGTTGGCGATTATCTGCATGTGTTCAGATGGATGGAGGGAATGAGATGAGTGACTCATGTACAGAAATACCGTTAGCACGGGAACCTGATAGTAATATACATTATGAATTGAACAGCATCTGCATAAGGCTTGCTGAGCGCAACATCTCACTTTCATTGGAATTTCTGTCCAAACACGAAGTGCAGTTAACATATTGTAGCTTTAGTAATCATGACGAGTTTTGAGTACGAAAGATTCTTGAATTTCTTCTTCGTTGTAATTACATGGTAGAATTTCATTTCCGTTACCACTGACAAGAGTACCTTCAGATATCTTAGTTACGAGAAAAGCTCGTTCATGAAGAATGTATTGAGGCAGAGTAACAAATTGTGGGTGGTGAGGAGTGTCGTAGGAAAGACAACGGAGTCGGAGACGGATGCGCTGCTGAGGCTATGGATTAGAAACAATAAATGTATATTTGAAGCTGTGTAGTTTGAATGTAGAAATTTTAATTCTGTTGACCAGAATTTTCCGTGAACGCTACGTGCGCTGCCACCGTGAATGTCAACTTAATGGACGATTTTGTTAGGGAAATTCACATTTTCTCTCAGTAGTGATTGACTATTTTTATCCTTTTTATTTATTTTAAACTAAAATTTATCTCATATTTCACCGTGAACAAAACTCATACTCGCGTAACTGATTTCCTCTACGTTTTTAAATTCTGCCCTACCTTCTAAATAGGCTACAACTTATAGGTAGGGAAAGTAGCATGAGTAGTGGCTGAAGACAGGAGTTCAACACAAGTGTTACCGTATTCTAGTCTGTAACTTGAATACTTCATCTAATGCAAATGCTTTTGATAGAGCTTCTGTTTGTACAATTACCCTCCCAATATTAGCCAGTAATAAATCGATATTTGCAAAATTGAAGTGTGAGAGATTCTCCACTGACGATATTCCTTATTCGCGTAAATACACAAGTATTAATGATAATAGGCGCTAACTGGTATCCTTATACATCCTGCATATACGTCACAAATTTCAGCGGACTCTTTCCTTTGAAAACGCTGTCCATACTGAAGAGCGAATGCATGGGTAATAAAAATATTAATCCAGCTGAATAATTTTAAATAGACTTGAAACCTGAAGGATGAGTATCCACAGCACAGCCGGCGTAGCTATCACAGTGGCGTCTCATTTCACGATATTCTAACTAAAGCCTTCGCCAAATCTGCTCCCTCGAGTGTTTATAAACACAGAGATAGGCTGCACTTTCGGCTCTGCCTCTATATAACAGGCCTTCGCAGTTTCTTTTGCTCTCTTGAAGGATCTCGAGCGGAAATGCAAGCGATTCGCTCTGTGTGCCTTCGAAGTATTATAGCTTCTTCTACTTTCATTTGAACTTACTCTACTCTTTTCCGATAAAGTTTGAAGCAAACTTGGTAGATTCAAGCACATAACGTAAATGGATTTTATTTATCATTGACTCAAATACTATTCGTGAAATTTTGTCTCGTGAAAATAGATAAAAATATTGGCGTACGATGTGACTTGACTTTGATTCTTCCACACTTCGTACTGAAGGGTCTGTGGTCTGTGGCAAAGCTGACACTTTCGGTGTAAAGGAGCGTGCATTTCAATCATCGAGGTCAGTCCTTACACTATTTTATTCGAATATCCATGTCTTTTTCTTGATTTTAGAGCCCACAGTGAAGTGCGTAAAAGTTGAGCGTTTGAGGACTCGAATTAATGCTTTTTCACGTGATTATTTATCCTTGTTCATCGGTGAGAGCAGGAGCGCAAACATGTACGATCAGTTTACTGCCCGCAGTGCATTGCACAAAGACCACTTGGGAGTTGTTTGTGTGTGCGTACAGTGAGACCTACTTGAAACGCATACTTGTTTGCTTCATTCACGCATCAGCTCTGATGCATGTATTTCAACTGTAACATCTCATCGAAGTTTTTTATCTTACTATTACCTTCAGTGGCTGATCAATCGTTAATCATAATTTGTGCATGGATTGAGAGTGGCTTTAAAACATTTTCGATTGTCACATGTTTATGAGTGTTTATGTCCCCTTTTCTCCACTCATGCCACTTTGTCCCTATACACTATCACGTTTTGGAAAGTGCACTCTGCGAAGGAATCATACTTAAACGAGCTATGTGACTTACTTGGTTTAGTTGGAAAAATTCTATTTGTGTCTCTCTTTTTCGATAAACGATATGCTTTAGGTTAGATGCGCTTTTTGTATTCGTTGTTTCCTCGTGTTATCTGCTGTATCAAGAAGAGAGAATATCATGAGATGGTTGGCTAGAAAGGAAATTCATCGTATTCTCGCCTCGGTCCTTTGCACACCCTCATACTACAATGTGCAATTGTATCATGTCGACAGAAAACGTTTTCTGCTCAGTAAAACCTCAATCATTGTTTTTCCGCTATAGAGCCAAAACTGCTGTCATGATGGCAAGAAGTGGGCTGAAATGGAAAAAAAATTCATATTTATGGGAATTTTTCAAATTTACTAGACATTTAATTTTTTCTAGAATTTTAGTTTTAAAAAATACCGACTGACGGATAACAGCCAGCACAGAAGAGGTAAACATGAAACTAACACCTCCATTTCTAGAAGACTGTTGGCGCTTTCTCGGGTTTCCTTGGAAGGGAGGCCCTTCGGAAGCTCATCAGGGCCCCAGACTCATAATTGACTTTAGGAGGAGCGTCTCTCCCCTTTTAGAAGCGAGATAAGACTGAGTGCAACATTGAAGACGTTTTAATTACACTCAGTAAGACGTTCTCCGTGTTCCATAGGGCGCAATGTTTGTTCCTTGCAATCTGTATTCTGGATACCGCGTAGCTTCGTGACCTCTTATTGCTGGGCTCGTGTGGGGGTTTACTTTTTGTTTAGTTGGACGACTTTATTCGGTGCTTGCTTCCTGGTGTCTTTTCAGCTTGACGTAGTTATGTTTCTTTCATGAGCGTTTGGGAAAATTTGTGCATTGGATTCATATTCTGGGGCGTAATGTATGTAGCTATGAATTATGTATAGCGTAAGATATGAATTTTCATTTTTAAAGCTCACATATTTTAAATTGAACTTGTATTTATGTTGAGTAGCATAAATAGAAAAAGTATCATGCTTGTAATCTTTTTCTTAATTTGATTCAAATGCATACAGCGCCTTCCAGTGTCTTCACGAGGAATTTTATTTTCTAAAATATTTTTTTTCGTGACAATGGTTTGTCAACACTATAGAGTCGCAGATTAGGTCATTTTTAGATAGGAAATGTACAAACGCTTTTAATATTCAACCTGTAGCTAACTTTTCGCTCACATTTCGTTTCTCTTATTTTGGCCGATCGGTCAGAAAAAAATGAAGGAACAAATTTTAGAGTTGTTGGGCAAATATTTCCGTGATGTCAAATTTAGAATTATATTAGTCAATGCACATAAAATTGAATCGTTTTTAGGGTCAACGATAGACTTCCTACTGAGGTGCTGGCATCCTTGATATATAAACTCAGTTGTGCCCTTTGTGCATCTGAGTATGTGGGCATGACTTCCCGTACGCTAGGTTGTAGGTTTGCCGAGCATCAAGTTAAAAGTTGTCGGACGAGGAATGTTCTAACGAATCCATCCCACTCAGCCATCTGGAATCCTACAGTAGACTTGAATAGCTTCAGGATTTTAAGTCGAGCCAAATTCTCCTTCAGATTAAGAATTTTAGAATCCATTTTCATTTTAAATTGAAACCTGTTTTGAATAATCCTGTAAGTTCTTTTCATATATCCCTGGTCAATAAGTAGCTTATCACCCTGTTACTACAAAAAATTTAATTGCGTTATTTATCTTCGTTTTTTTTCAGCTAACATTCATTGTTGTTTCATGGCTGATGATGAGTGAATGCTCGAAACATTCTATTTTTACGAGCTGTATATTTTCTCGAAAATACATTTTACGGTTAAAAATGATTATTTAATTTTACAGTACTGGTTGCGTATTGATCTCTAAACGGAGTTCATAAATAGCGTTCAGAAATCACTTTGTCTTCATCAAGTAGTGCAAACTGGCTTCGAATGATTATGTTCTTTAATGTGTTACGTTCTTTAATAGAACATTATGCATGTTTTCTTGATAGAGTTCAATCGCCCTAATCCAAGAAAGTTAGATCAGTGCTGGTGTTATTGATGTGAGGTGCTGGTGATGCTCACCTGCGTCGTGTGATCTTTGTTGGGCTAACGCTATGAGCCTCTTGCGTGAACGCAGCAGTGCCCTCTACATTTCAGCTCATTCCAACACTATCAGTTCATTTCAGCACTTGTATTCTTTCACTGATGTTTTCGAGTCTTTGCTTTCATAAAGCGTTATATATTTTATTTTGAGCTCCTCTTAGATTGATGTTTCCGAGTTTTTAGTTCCAGGGATTAGAGATTATTTTAGTTTGCTGTCTTGCATTTTATTGATCACTCATCAACAACTGTGTATACGACGCGAGAAAAGTAAGGGAACGACGGGCTTGGTAGAGTACATACGAAAATGTTAAGAGCTCATATTCAGTATGCAACGCGTTCAGTCGTGAAAGGTACTAAGTTTTTTAAAAATTTTGAATTAGTTTATTGAACCATGTTTGAGTGAGATGTGATCATCGAATTGTATAGGCCAATATTATTAATGATTCTTTAATTAGGCCCATTTTGTCACAAAGTAATCTTTTCATAACACTTACGATTACAATTTTTCGTCTTACGCTCATTTCCGTCCAAAAATTGATACGAAGCCGCGTTTTTTCTTATCAGTTTTTCCTTTTACTTCTTCTTCCATCTTACTTTGCTCGTTAGAACTTGGAGTTGGTGGTTGCCTCTCACGCGTCCCCTCTGTTTGTGTGACCCTCATCCCTCCGACAGCTAATGACCCTCCCTGGCTGCTCTGTTTGTGGGGGGACTGTCCTCCCTCTCTGGGACCCCCCTTCCCCCCCTACCTTTGCTCCTTTGCTACTTCTCAAACGTTTTCGTGGTTCTCTTCCGGTTCTTGCGAGGCTTGCCGGTTCTCTTCGTGTGTTTTTCAGACCCCAAAATTTCGAACGCTTGTCAGACCGTCACGAGCTGATCAGACCGACCCTCCTGCGGTAACATCCATAAAGTAAACTCCGACGTGGAAGTCGAGCGAAACAGTAAGGAACCTGTCAGTGTGTTGTGCTCTGGCAGCAGCACCGTGGTACGATAGTGAAATACAGACATATCTTGAGAAGTAACAAATGCGTACGTGATCGAAAGTTAACATTGAGTGTCATGAAATTAAAGCCTCGTATTGCAAAGCCGCTGCTCTGATGTTGGATTTACGCTCTTAAATTCCTAACCGAACGTGTACGACGCGTGTGCATGCACAATGCGTAAAAAGTGTACTCGTTACGCAACATGTATGGCTCGTAAAACTTGTACTACCTGCAGCTCAGTACAGATGAGATGCGTCACCCTGCGAACTCAAAGCTCTCTCTCTACAACAATATACAGTAAAATATCATCCCGCTTGTGACCCTGTCGCGTACGTACGGCGTGCACAGCTGTGTTGGGCCACCTCTCGTCTGTGGCCCGACTGGTGTTCTGGAATGTTTGCGTATGCAAATATGTACTTTGTACGGAGATGCAAAGGGGAACTATGCAATATCGAGTGCGAAATATCTGTGATGTTTATTACCTTTATGCTAGCGCTTTTTTTTGGTCCCGTGTTAACTGAATTTAGTACGTTGACGCAAATGTTTTGGTCCCGTGTAGCGCCGGTCGTAACTTGGTATGTTGACGCAAATGTTTTGGGGCCGTGTAGCGCAGGTCGTAACTTGGTATGTTGACGCAAATGTTTTGGGGCCGTGTAGCAAGACACAAGTTTATTAATCGCGTTTACTAGAGGTCTCATCTTAGTATGGTGACTCTACATTAGCATAGACGCGTGTATTGGTGTCTACATTGTGACTTCGACTGCAGAGCAACAATAAACCTTACAAGGTACATGCTTCCAGCATGTTATTGCTCACCCATATAAATGAATGTACGAAAAAATTTATGGATAAGATAAGATGTACATGCTAGCTCTGTAGGTTGTAGATTTGACAGGTAACTACCTAATTCAGTCAAACATTATAGCCATTATACTCCATGGAAAATATCATTACGTTTCTTGCCTAATTTCAGCACAACTGAATAAAAGGGAGTGGTTTTATTTATCATGTATTAAAATGACATATAAATTCTAGTTCTGATAGCTAGAAATTTTCATGTTAAATGAATGTATAAAGTGGAGCTTCAGTTCTGAGATTCAAAAAAGGATTTAGTAGTTTTTCGAAAGGACACAGTCCTGACACTACTACTGCTGAAGTTCGGGCAGAAATGGGCGGCAATAAAAGTACATTGATTTTATTATATTTTTGCAACCTTGCCAATGGCTGATATCCAATAAGTATTTCTTTCCAGTGTAGCTTCAGTTTCTTTTACAAATTTCCGTAATCTAAAGGTCATTATTCTGGAATTACATACCTGTTCTCCTAATTTTACGATACTTGTATCCAACTCAGAGAATGTCATGGCGGAAATTTAACATTAACTCACATGATGATGTCACCCAGCGGCATCTTTGTACTTGCTTCCTTATATCGCACAGCTTATCGCTCATAATTATTGCTGCATTCCGGTATACAAGTATAACAACAACACGCTGGTACGTATTCCTGCACTAACGTACACAACACGCCTCCCGTGATGCACGTAGCAGCACGTGCTGCACGTATTGATAAATCTATCGTGCATCTACACGAACTAACGCAACACGCACGTGCGGCACGTAGCTCTCTCGTGAGTTCGCACCAACACACGCAACACGCATGTGTGGCACGTAGCTCTCGCGTGTGTTCGCACCAACACATGCAACACGCACGCCCTGCACGTACGAGTCGCTCGCTCGCGAGTCTCCAAAACCCCGCCGCACGAGACACAGTTCAGCACTTCAGCGAGACGGAGCGCTGGTACGACTCCCCTCGCGGTCGAGGCGCGCAAAAACGATCGAGCGTTGCAGTGCTTGGGCGCAAACCGACCTGAACGTCGTCTGCTCCCTCTGATCATTATTGATTAGCTTTGCATTCTGTCCACAGAGCTGTTCCCTCTCATGAACCTTCTAGGAAGCTGTTTTAGGGCTGGAGCTGCTATTACCTCCAACATTTCGGGTGAGGAAATGCTTGTTGACAGAGCTGTTTCCGTGTCCAAAACCTCCTTGGAAGCTATTGCCGGTTAGGGTTTCCTTTACTACCTGGTGCTCGAGGTGAGAGCTCCTTGCTTAATTAAAGAGCTGTTTTCATCTAATAATATTCCTTGTGAGCTTATTATTGTTAGTTCAGTTGTATAGATGTATTCTGTCTGCGTTTGCGTAGATCTTCCGTTGTACATATAACACAAGGCTTACGGTATACTCGTATAGCATTGTTGGTATCGCGATTTTGATCCCTGACTAATGGTTTCGAAGGGAACATGAATGAGCAAGTTACTCCTTTTGTTTCTCATCTTTGAATTCTGAAGGGCAAACTGCCCTGATTTATATTTTCTATAAGTTCGTTGAGAACATCAGCACGCAGTAATGGCTGGTTGGTGGACTGAGTTCGGGGATAAAATTTCCCATCATGTTTGGTATTCGTCCATAATGACGGTGCATAAAAGTACATTCCTGGGAGAGGGGAGCATCGAGTAATGGTGGTCTCGATGAGTCAACGAGATTAACGGAGATGTTCCGCGTTAGCGCAACCCTCGCTGCTATGATACTTTGGTTTGACGGAGCTGAGCTAGCTGCAACTTTATCAAAAATTCATACTTACTGGTGCGTTTTCTGGTGCTCGCCTCAGAGGTAGGGTGAGCCAGAGCAAAAGTTACAAAGGGTGTATTGTGGCTGTGCACCGTTTCGTTTTCTGTGCGATTTGATGCAACGTTTTGCATCTCTACGCGCTTACTATTACTTTCGCTTGCGTGCGAACTACTTTAGCGCGATGGGATGTAAAAAGTAAGATTGAAATCATTAACAGAAAACAAAGCGCTGCACTGTCACAATGTGCCCCGTGTAAGTTTCGCTCGGCTTACCTTACGTGCCAAGGACGCCAGCGTAGGAAAAATTTTCACGAGGCGTTGCGAGGACGGCTGGATCCTTTTCAATCAAACATGGCGGCGTGCGGTGCGTTTTGAGTTGAATTCTGCTCTCGTACGTCGTATTCCACTTAGTGTTCGTGGAGAAAGTTGTTGCCGCTAATTTGTTCACACGTTAGACAGCAAGAAGTGTTTCCCACACATCGCTAAAACATAATTCATACACAAGTCTTCTCTTGAAATGTTCATTTTCGTGGTGTATTTCGTATGTGAATTTTCGTGATAAGGTTTTAGCTTCGGTCCATATTTTTCTACAAACATTTTCCATCAACATATGTTGTGAATGCAGAATCTGTTTCCACTGAAAAGCAAGTACCGCCAGATATAACACAGTAATATGACGCATTGTGTTCTTCATTAAATGATACCACAAATCTACACTAGGGCTTTAGAGACGACACTTTACATGGAGTTACATCAAAATTTCAGGATTAGTTTTTGCCCTAAAATTTGTAAAATTTGATCATATATTCTGAGTTCAACTTCCAAATAACTACAGTTGTCGAGTTAGTAGCACACCTGTCGTGTTTAGACGGCCTAAAATTCAACTTACCTCAATCAACATTCCCGCGTCATTAGCGTCAAGCATGTCTCGCAAATAAACCTTCATCGGCTGGTTCTTCTTGAAATAGTGAGCTGTAAGGTCAGGGAGGATTTTACTGAGCTGAAACTAACTGATTTTTACCTGTGAATTTCTTCTTTAAGAAATTATTTCCAGGCGGTGGCGGTTCTCCGAACTTAAAAGCGGTCTAGTGGTCGTTTGAATAAATTCCACGGAATATTTTACCACGTCTCGTAAAGAAACTCAATCTAATAACTTTGTATATCAACTAAACGTAGATCTCATAGATCAAAAGTCTGGATAAGTCTTCGTGATGAAATCTTCCAAACGTCTTGCCGGCCGAAGTATTTTGGAGGGAAATATTTAAAAACGCACCATAGTACTCATACTCGTAGAGCTCCACTTTGTAATCGTGACGCTTCCTGAATACCTGAGAAATTTGGTGGACCTCATATCGTCTATCGCCTTCGTCTAAGATAAAAATTTGAAGAAATTAGTTGATCTTGATGAAAATGCGATTAACTCTAAACAACATCGTGGAGTTTGAAAAGAGCCCGGAAATACGGTCTGGTTATCAAACACGTCTTTGAGCGCAAATGAATGCATGACTTACAGCAATAACGCTGCTAGTCAAAAGCGCCTTAGATTTGAAAACTTATCGGTTAAAAAATCCCTTTGAATTTCGGAAAACCATTTTGGACTTGGAATGCGCCTCGGCCCCCTCGCACGTCC
Source organism: Orchestia grillus (assembly GCA_014899125.1). NCBI lineage: Eukaryota > Metazoa > Arthropoda > Malacostraca > Amphipoda > Talitridae > Orchestia > Orchestia grillus. The sequence continues at coordinate 39,241 of VOMN01004448.1, forward strand.
CATGGCCGTTTGACCCTCGGAGCGGTGGCGCAGGCCGCGCCGGTCCGACAGCGCGGTCGTGTTTGGAGCCCGCCGGCATAGCGGCGATCAAGGACTCCACGTCCCATATTTCTGGCCCAAAGAGCGGGACCGGCCATCTAAGGACGGCCATGGGCCCCCTTAAACCTAATGGGCCAGTTGCTCCTGCTGCTTCTGCTGCTTATGTTGCTGCTTTTGGTGTTGCTGCTGCTGATGATGTTGCTGCTTTTGGTGTTGCTGCTGCTGGTGTTGCTCCTACTGATCTTTCTCCTATTTGTGTTGCTGCGGTTCTGGTTGATTATGTTGCTATTGAAATCTGCCACTACTGCTGCTTTTGCTGCTGCGTAATGCTGCCTCTATTTAAGGCGCTGCTGTTTATCATTTTACTAATATTGCTGCTCGCTGTTGTTCGACGCTTCTGATGTTAGTGTGGCTTGAACAACGCCTGCCCGAAAGGTTTTTTTTTCACTGGAACTGTAACTTCCACAGCATGATCGCCCGTGAAGAACTAATCTAAAAAGTTTCAAGTCATCCCAGACCCTGCTTGCTGAGGAAATATCGTTGAGCAATATAGACCGCCCGTTACCCGTTAGGTCTCTATTTTGAAGTCTCATTTTAGCCTCTAATGATTGTATTTTGATTCCCAATAAATATCCGAAGAAAAAAAAATATAATTCATTTTCCTTAATCCCTTTGAACCGTAACCATGATACGATGGAAAAACACTCATTAAATTACTGAGAGATGGCGTTTCAAATTCTGCCGTGTGTTATCAAGTAAAGTGCACACGGTTATTAACACGCAAGCAAGCAAACAAGCAAGATGATCAGGGCAAAGTCTTAGTTTTATATTCGTATAAAAAGACATAATGACAAACGTATGATGTGAGCTCCAATACAATGCGTCAATGCGGATAGTGTTGTTTGTGTAACGTACATCACTGTGCATGCTGCGGCTGTAACTGCGTCATGTGCTGCGGCTGTAACTGCCTCATGTGCTGCAGCTGTAACTGCCTCATGTGCTGCGGCTGTAACTGCCTCATGTGCTGCAGCTGTAACTGCCTCATGTGCTGCGGCTGTAACTGCCTCATGTGCTGCAGCTGTAACTGCCTCATGTGCTGCGGCTGTAACTGCGTCATGTGCTGCAGCTGTAACTGCGTCATGTACTGCGGCTGTAACTGCAACTTATCCCTTCTGTTATCACGCCCGAGGCCTTGACTCCTTTCCCAGCATAGTCGAGTAAACTCATTTATACCTATTTAGGATTTTTCACCTAATTAGCTGACTGGACGAATTGCCGATTCTGACTATAAAGCTTGAAATACGCTTAGTGGCGCGTCCGTGACCTCTCCCGGTACAAACTCATCGTTTCCGAGTGTATTCCTATTAACGTCCGGAAAACCTGACAAAAATCACCTGATTATGCGTAACACACATTCGTTGCAATACGTGCAGGGGAATCGCTTATTAAACGAAGTGAAGTATACGCCCATGAAAGTGGTGGTAATTAGTGAGTGCTGCTGGCCAGGCTTCCTCTTCTTTGGCCGGCTTGTTTGCTGTCGCTGTTGTTGCGTATTGCTGCTGTGCCGCTTTTGCTTCGCTTGATTACTTCTAGGATGGCCCTGACTCTTGCGTTACTGCTGCTTCTATTACTAACTTTCATTTTTGTTTGTTGCTCATATGATGGTTGTTGCTTTTTACTTCATACTACTTCTACTGCTATTATTGTTATCGTATTTCTGTTTATGGCTGGCTGTCTCTGTTCTTATTGTTTACTCTTGTATTTTTGGTTTGTTGTGATTTTCATGCGGTACAGTGGTTGTAAAATGTACTGCTGCTGGTGTTATAGTTATTTATTGTAACTTTTCTACTGTGACTATATAGAACTATATGGAGCCACGATAACTAAATATATAATGAGTATAGTAGGTTTTCAGATGATTATAAAATCAGAAATCCTACTATACGCTCATTCAGAAAACTTGTGCTTAATTTAACTCATAAATATTGCGTAACTTCCTGGTGCTTAGCATGATAAAACATTGTTCACTCATTTGACTTCCCGTAAATAAAATGTTTAGAGCTCAAAGCTGCTCTTTTAACTTGCAATTTTTACTTCATTTGTGTTCACGATGTGCACGTGAAGTTTCCCTGAATTTTGAGCTGTCTCATCGCTTGCTGTAAACACGCTGATGGCCAATTATCGAGTCAGATAAATTGGATCTCCGATACTGGCTTTTTAATGGCAAGTTACTGCGCCTCGAAATTTGAATAAAGCCCTGATTTTTGTGTACGTAAAACTGTGTTAGGTAGTGGAAGACGTGTGTCCACTACTCTTTCTTTATTTCATCATGGCTTGAGTAATTACTCTTCACTAATGAGTAAGGAGTATTGAGTGATACCATCTGAAGAAGCTCTTTCAGCGTCGGTATTGCGAAGATACTTTACCGATTCAGTACAACTTAACTTTTTCAATGTGTCCATGAACGGCATGGAATCTATAAGTCCTCCCTCAAAATTGTGTATGTGTTTGCTGAATGTGTGCCTGTGTACGTATCGTACATATCTAGACCATTTAGTGAACAGCGTAAGCACCGCATAGTAACTTGCACGGTAGACCGTGCAGCAAACCTCTTGAAGCACAAAAGCCTCAAGTTTTCCCCTCTGTAAAGTTAGCAACTATCTACAAGGCTTTAGGGTCTACTCTAAATAACAATTGTTCCATTGTTCCAGTAGGGAACAATATGCCAGCCTCCCCTAAGTTCCAATCATTGCTCAGCCGGATGTTCTTCTTCGTCCTTTGTATTTCAAGTTTTACACTCCGTCCTCAATTGAGTTCAAGCGACGCATTGTCTGGGCTGCCTCGTTGGGTCTGTATCATCTGAGGCTCTTGCTCGATCGCTCCATTTCAGTTTGTTCCGTTACAAACGTTGTTATTAATTCAAGTCAAAAGTACGTGTATCTCGTGCCATTATTCGACTTCGTAAGCTGCCTTACGTTGTGCTGAAGTGATGCCGACAATTGTTCCCATTGAATGCAATGTTTGTTTTTCTTTTACCGTTGCGTTCTTAAGAATTCCCTCCATTGCGCTTTGCTCTTGCAGCCCATGCAATATACGATAGATGCTCTGATTGTTAGCTTTTATTTACAAAGTGTTTATTTGCCTTTATTTACGAGGTGTTTATTTTTTCCATGCTACTAATAAATAGGAAATGTAGAAAATTTTATAAACTCGGGCTTAAAGGGTTTGAAAGTAAGACATTCGTGCAAGCAAGTGAACTGCTTTTTTTCTGACAATATTACAACAAGAAGCATTCTTGAAGTAAGAAGTCCTAAAGATCATGCATATTGTTCATGTATGTTCGACTCCCGTCAAGATTATGTATATTCTCCATGCATATTCAACTCCTATGTTGTGTCATGCCAAAATATTTCAATGACTGGCATTCACACGTCAATGAGTGTGACTAAAACAAGTTAATCAGCTGTAGTACTAATTATAAATTATATTATTGAATCGATTTTGGTAGTTGACGTCTAATGTATTTTCAATAAGAAACGTAAATCTTTATCGTCTTAAAACCGTTAATTTGCGAGTAAGTTAAATGTTTGTACTCTTTACCGTAGATTTTTGGGTATTTAGCCGACTACAAACGTAAAATCGAACTTCATTTACTCTTACAAAAATGTTTTTTTGCAGCATTCATGTGAGCAGATTAGTGCAAATACTTTAAAATTTGAATTGTTTTAGTAAGTTTCTATTTCGTATTTTCCTTATAAATACTCTTTACGAGGACGTCTGTTCAATACTTCATTTTTTTTTTAATTGGAATTCAATCAAGTACAATCTACCTCTCATTTTATTGCTTCACTTTCAAATCTTGCTTCACTATGACCTGTGCTCTGCATAAATAAACTGTTTGTCGTGCAATGGAATCTTGATCCTTTAGACATCCCTGATTCCAGTTTGCATTCTTCGCTCTCTTGTTACCTACTTTCCACTCATCCCACTCAAGCTGCGTCGCCTAAATAGCCACTCTAAAGTGAACTTTACTCTCAATTTCACGACGCACACTCACATGCGCACTCATCCCACTCTGTAACCACTCTACCCCAAATTACCGTACGCCGACTATTGCGCATCCTTATCCCACTTTATATCCTCTCTACACTCAACTCCTGAACAGCCACTCTCACATGCTCATTCCACTCCATATCCACTCAACTGCCAACTCGAGGCCAGAACGTTCCCTCCTCCGTTTTCAGATGCAAATGCATCCTCTCCGGCAAATCTTGAGACTGGAAGCAGAGGACAGAAGTCCTGCCTGGTCCGCAGTGGCCCTGAAGAACTCTAGGAGGGAACTATCATCTTCAAAGTTATTCCATTAGTCGATGCGGCTTTCTTAATGTGTCCGCAGACGAAGGACTGCAACTCTGCTCTATAGTTTCAATGAGTTCATTCTACCATCGATTACTTTAATTCGCAAGGACTCCTGGTTTTGAATCTGGATTCAACGTTTCTTCTGAATTGATGAGCTCAGAAACTTGTATGAAATCGAAATTATTTGATCTATTAGTGTTTTCAGCTGCCTATTACAATTCTACGCTTCTCTGCTCTTGCTCCTTAGTAAATCGTGGTTCAAATAAATGTCAGAAGCAGTTAATATTAAGATATAGATTAAGTTCTACATAGATTAAGTAGTAATTCCACCTGTGCTTCAATTTTCTCTTGCGAACTGGCGCGGTTCCGACCGTCTGATGCACTCGAAACTTATTGCGCTGAAATAAACTTCATTTCCAGGGGTCGGATTGCTCATTGAGCTATAATACACCATAAGACGAACAAGGGGAAATAATTATTGTGAATACTGGCTAATGGACAATAATGGGATTATCGGTTGTAATTATTTTTGCAATTTCTTTTTATTTTGATCTTTCAATTACTGGCTAATGGACAGAAATGTGGTTATTATCGGGTGTAGTTTTTTGCTATTTCTTTTATTTTGATCTCTCAATTACGAAATACATATCATTAATGAGCCTCTTCACGCTCTCTTGCTCATAATGACGATACTTAAATATGGTTATTCTAATTTTCAACGCGACCGTGAAGTTTATTTTTACTTACTTTTAAGCAAGGCAACTTGCGATTGTGATGACGCTGAAATTTCCCGTTCTGCGTGCATGGAACAAAACGAGTTGAGTTCCGATTCCGTCCGGCGAGCGAACAGCAGTCGCAACGCGGCCAACTTTCTGCCCAATACAAACACTTTGCGAGCGTTAGACGTCGTGCTCAATTCACCGCCGTATTTTTCCCAACCTGGAAACTAATGCGTTAAACGAATGAATTGTTTGAAATGTTCTATTTGAGTCTGATTTGAACTGTCTTTTTTGAGTGTTACTCATTGAGTTTGCGTGAAACTGGTCTGAGTCCGGTTCAAACTGTTCTCTCTGAGTCTTACTCGAACTGTTCTCTCTGAGTCTGACTCGAACTGTTCTCTCTGAGTCTGACTCGAGCTGTTCTCTCCGAGTCTGACTCGAACTGTTCTCTCCGAGTCTGACTCGAACTGTTCTCTCTGAGTCTGACTCGAACTGTTCTCTCCGAGTCTCGGGGGTTGCGCCTCTTGCCTGCGGCAATCCTTGGATTTATTTCTCAGAAAATATTTCATGCCTCCACGAGTCGCCGCAATCATTCACTGAATTTTGACAGTCGTGGCGAAGTTTGAGATTTGCGATTCCTGGTGTCGCGCTGTCGATTTTTTCCGCATTTCGATTAAAACCAGCGCTCTGAACATCGAGTTAAAGCATTCTATATTTCATGCTCAATATTCTGCGTATTTATCATAAGTATTTTTATACTGGTAACATCTCCAAATGTTTTGAATTCCATGTCGTGGTGGTGGTAGGGCCGTCCGCTTAGTTTTGTTGACTAGGGTTTCCTGGGCTGCGTTTCCTGAGCAAAATGTTTGTAAATTATCTTGTGACCCTAACATATGGTAACGTATTCCTTTCACTCCACGGGCCACCTCCCCTCTCTTGGCTGCGTCTCCAACGTCTAACTCTCGCTTGAATGCGTCCACATTTTAGCACGGAAAATTTAGCCCAAACTCTCATCCCATTGCAGCGAATGTTTTCCGACGCCTCATGTGGCGATCCTGCGACACTGAGTGCTACAAAAGCATCAGTTATTGCTGCGTGACGTGGCCGTGAGAGTTTCAAATACGACATCCGGCGCTGGTCCAAAAGCTAACTTTTCTTGGTCTTCTGTTCTAGGCTGCTACTCAAAGAGAGCGGACGAATGTCCCGGATATTCGAAGCGATTCGTCTTCGGGATATTCTAGGTCATCCATCTTCGAACTCCTTGGTCTTCAGGTTGCAGAATATCTTCCCAGACAAATTAGCTTCCATAACGGCTCTTTGCTTGAAGCTCCGGTTAATGTCCCGTGAAGCTCAGGACTTGCTTGTTCGTCCGCTGAAGAAATGCATAAGCTCAAGTCACTTCTGCTGCGGCGGGGTGAGGTTATTTTTACTTGGATTTCATCGCTAAACGTGAGCGCTTTCTGTGCTACTCGCAGAATTGTCGTGCAGTGTAACCGAAGTGAATTTTTGGGGAGTTGAGAACAGGTTGGAGCACCCCTGCACACTGACCGTCTTGGAAAGCGCCATGAAGGTTGTTCTCCCTAGCACATAGGGACTGAGCCTTCTCCATCAATTTGAAGAATTCATTAGCTCCTCTCAGGATTGTGTTAATTTCTCTAGCTTTTATTTATACGACGCCGGAATTTAGCATTCACCTGAGGCGTCACTATAGCTACCTACCATATAATCATCAATTTTTGCTACAGAATCCTAGTGTACGTTGATATCATTTGCCCATTGGCCGGTGTTAAGATTGTGAAACTTTTTTCAATTGTTTCACTGTATTTGTTTCTTTTTATCTTGGCGCTGCATTTGAGCAAAATGTTTTTAACGGTGCCTTTCGTGGTTGTAACAGGCTGTGCCTCTTGATGTACAAGTACAAAACTCAAAGTTTTAGTTCCAGTTTAATGTGTATGCGTTTATTTCATGATTTTACTGCACGTCTTTTTTCATCGTGTGGTAATACTCCATTGTATCTCTTTCGGTAAATTAAAAATTGTGTTGCACTTTCCACTCTATTATTGCAAAACTTGCAGATGTGTTTTGTTTTAATTCGAAAACGTACGTAAGGTTTGAGAAATTATCTTTTTTCAGATGTTCTTCACTTTGCGATTGAGCCTGCCTAAAAAAGGAAATATGGAAACACTTACAATTTTGCTATCTAAGGATCATTGTTAAAGAGAAACTTTTCAGACCATTTTGCACTAGCTAGCGTAATCGGATTTTTTGCCTTTCTGGTAAGAAGTTATCATAATAAAAAAAACTATTTAAATCAATGGACTTGCCATGTTGTAACATTCCCAACATTCTTCAAACGGTTAGTGACTTTGTTCTTTTTCCGTGCCACGTGAAGGTTTTGCAAGCTGAGATGTAAGATGGTGTCGGAGAACATGTTGTGATGATGATGATTCCAGACTTCCCGCTCCCGGAAGTCTTGCATTTGAGTCTCTTCCGGCGACTGAAGGCTCTTGACCATCTGTCAGATGGTGAGTCGCATCATTGCCTTTCTTCCTGGAACGCCTTCTGGCGATCCCTGTTCCAGTCCTGCTTGGGTGACGATCTTTGGTCCGGGCTGTAGATTTGTGTTGATTGGCTGGTCCGAGCTTTGATTTCGTATCGATCTTTGCTCGGAGTTTTGGTTTCGTATCGATCTTTGGTCCGAGCTTTGGTTTCGTATCGATCTTTGGTCGGAGTTTTGGTTTCGTATCTATCTTTGGTAGGAGCTTTGGTTTCGGCCGAGTTTTCAGTGTTGCAATCGGGGTATTGGAAGATTTTTGGTCGGTCCTATTTCTCTATAATTGTTTTTTGTATCACTTCTTGTGTCACATATTTTATATGGTGACGAAATATTTTTTTTCTCTCTTTTTTCGCTTATTTGTCTTTGTGCAGAAGAAGACTTCTTGCAAGTCCTATTACTATGGAGTCGGATTTGTTTGGACACTGTCAGTGCCAGAACATCTTTACCCCCACGTGCGTCGAACTCTCCCTGCTAGTCTCCTTCTGGACTGTGCTCTCAATATGAGCCCAGGATTTTTCGGTGCATTTCTTATAACTATTTACTGAATATTTTTATTACAAGAGTTGGGAGCTTCGCGCGATCTTGTGTCGCAAGTCAAATGTTAACTAATAGACTTTTCTGGCCTCGCTTTTGTCTAAAAAATTGTTCGCAGATTGAAACAATTTCTATTTGTTTCAATATGTGAAGAATTTATGTTGTGTCAATGCTTGTGATTATTGTTTCGGTTACATTAATTTCCATTTTGCAATTATCAATAATGACATCATTATTGGACTTAAGCATTTGTTCGTTGTTTTCTGCTGCATAATCTACGTACGCAATGCAGCCCTGTCTCGTACGACCCCTGTATTATTAAATGGAATGTCAGAACGGTCGCACAGCGGAATTAAACATACCTCCTCAGGTTTTACCGCACTAAAATCTATTTGAGACCAAAAGAACATATTACATTTTTCAAGTTATGAAGAATTCGAACGAAAAGTTGACGTTCATTTTTTATTTCCATCTCCTGCCTCCCCACCATCCCTCACTCCTGCCTCCCCACCATCCCTCACTCCTGCATCCCCACCATCCCTCACTCCTGCCTCACCACCATCCCTCACCTTCCCCCGCTTTTTCCCCGCCTCGTCACTGTATCATGGGGAGGACGCCCCCCAAAATGGAAATTTCACGGCCGGCTGAACGATTATCCTTCGCTAATTGATTTGTTCCAGTGAACACAAGTTCCACTGCAATTTTCCACTTTAATGGTCGCGTGCTGTGTTTTTTTGTGCGGCGTCGACGAAACCATTACTGATTCTTTCGTTTTAATTAGCAAGGATGCGACTGTTGCGCACGTTCCTGTGGCTGACGAGCTTTACGTGCCTCCTGTTTCGCTTCCCAGGTGTTTGCGTTGAAGTACATTTGATATTGAACACATCCAGTTTCAACTTTTTTGAAAGGAGTCACTTGTCCTCGAGTTTGGTTCTGCTGGAATTATAAAAAAAAATCTCATATTGGTTTAGTGCGATGGAAGGGATTTTCATCAGGAGCTTGAAGTTCACATTATGTTTGTTCTTTGGGAACTACCAGCTCATGCTTCAGAAAATGATGTTTTGCTGTACATTTGAACAATAGGATACTCTTAAACATCGATCAAAGAGAAACATTAAATAAAGCAACCAGGTTCAAAATAAACGCATTGCATTTATTTGCTACTGTGAAAATAGCAAGATAATGAAGCGTAAACAAAGAGCTTAGCACACAGCCTCGTGGTCGTACCTCTGTATACGTTTCTTCTGTACTGATACGGTTCTTCTTAGCTTGAGTTGTTGCGCAAAAGTATATTCTAGATACACAGGGGGATTCGCATAAAAGTGTCGAGATTTTCAAACATTCATTAACCATTAAGCATTGACCGTAGCGACCTGAACGTGGTCTCATTTCAAGCGTTAATTTATATACTTTTATCAGTTGAAGCAATTTTTAATTTATAAACTATTCCCGTAAGGAATCGTTTAAACGAAGTGTTGGAGAGCGTCGCTCGAGTTGGGCGTAGAGTGGAATGGCCACCGGTCAGTCACAATCTGACTGCATGCAGTTTTTGTCTCGTGTCATGTGAAGAAAAAATTCCGGAACACCTCTAACTGACTTGCGGGATTGACATGACGTACCATCCACAATGTTGACGTGCATAGAAACAACCCGTAAACGATTTGAAAATCGATGTGAGCAATGAGACGTTCGATGTAAACATGTCTTGAGAACAGCGATGGCCATTGGTTAGAATAGATGCGTGAATATGAACTGGAATGGAACTTCTTTTATTGTTGAAAATAAATATTATTTTAAAAAAATATTTCTTACTTAATTTTTTTTCAAATTTGAATATCATTATCCAAGAAAATGAATTTACTGATTACTCTTTTAAAGATACACCCGCACTATGGGCAAACATATCACAAGTCCTTTTTTGCGGAAAAGCTGATTTACTATAATTAAGAATTAAAAATTGTTTTGAATTGCTAAAATTATAGAAATGAATGTTTAAAATGAGACCATGTCAAATCATACCGGTCAATGCTTAGTAATTATTAAATATTGGAAAATCTCGACTTTTTTGCGAACCACCTTGTGCATTTTATTGCATGCACTTATGAATTCCACGTTATTACATTTTTTATGGAAATACCTTCTTTTAAATATATAAAATATATAAAAATATATCTTCTTTTAATATTTCTTTATTGCCGGGGTTGAAGCCTGTAAAAATTCAACGGAAGTTCATTGAACGCAGACATCGTTGGTGAGCATCTCACTGACGTACTGCAAGCATTGCGATGTCAAAGACTGCATGAATAGAGCCAAGACTCAGTTCGCTCACGAACAACATCTGTTAGCGTGTAGCCGTGATACGGTGCTGCTTGGTGCACTGACTTCTGTTTTCTAAAGTAATTTCCTATGCATAAATTCTTGGAGTTTTGTTTACTCGATCGGTTTCCTGGATACATTTGAAGCTTTCTGACGTTTGACCGCGTAAATATTTCGAGAAAATAGATCAAAGCAAAATTCATACCCACTGCTGTTATAGAGTGCAAGACTGATTGAGTGTCTGTATTCTTCACGCCAGATAGCTCCACTTGAGTGCGTCAAGTCCGCAGTTAGTCAAGATTTCCGTGCGTGTCACTTTTTAAAGTGAATCTGTTTGTACTCTTCTCAAAAATTCTGATCATTTCGTCTCGTACTTTAATTCACCGATGCAAATTATTGACGCAAGCGCTTTGAATTTATGAAATTCCGACCACTGAAATATTCTTTGACACTTGATTTTTCATCGATTCTTTTTACAAAATGGGATTCTCGATGCATTTATTTCATATCAAACGCTCGAACTAATCCCTCAACTCAAATTTTTACCAGCGGCTTTATTTTATTGACGCGTCTTGCAGCAGACGCTCTGCTGCTACGACGATTTGAGGTACGTTACACCTTTAAATTTATTCCTGCGGCAGCTTTTTTAAACAAAAATAAGCCGAATTCACGTAATTTTTATAATTTTTTCCCGATGTATGAATACACTCGAAAATGGCCAGTTTACATTGAGGGAAGCCACGGAAGGACGAGTGAACTCATCACAAGCTTTATCATTCAAAATAAAAAACATGAGCGAATTTACTCGCCGTGAAAATTGTGAAATAAAAATTAGGACAAAACGAGTGAACTCGTCCCAGTCAGAGAAAAGCTTAAGATCAAGAATACCCTCGGTCGGTGAGCCGTTACCCCTCATTTACCCTCTGCCCCTGACCAATGGTAGGGCGAGGCAATAACTCGTGCGGTGGTGCCTGCATCTGTAAAGCTGATTAGGATCTCTGGCTGCTGCGCGACTGCCGGCGCCGCTCTAACACTAGTGAGACGTAGGGAGCACGACGATTTCCTCAAGGGCATCATAATCTATAAGTAATTTCCGTTGCGTATCTCAATCAGTATTTATAAGTTATTTCTCTGGCGTATCTCAGTCAGTATTCATAAGTTATTTTTATTACGTATTTCAGTGAATATTTATTAGCTTTTTATTGCTTACCTTGGTTGGTATTTACAAGTCTTTTCATTGCGTATTTCTTCTAGTATTTCTTAGATAATTTCACTACGCACCTCAGTCTGCGCAACTGTTTACGGTTGCCTATTTTTGCGAATATTTTTTATAACACATTCATTTTCCACAGTGTTCCCAAATTAATGGAGTTTCTGAACACCGGGTATGAATTGCAATAACATATTTTTCGGCAATTTTTAAAAGTGCATTGAAATTATTATTCAAGATGTGCCAGCTGTGCACTAGAACTTCTACTGTTCACGTTAGTAAAATATGCTTTCTTCATTGTAATTTTTGCATGCTGTCTATCTCTATATAACGTATATGTAGTGATATATTGCCCTCTGACCTATAATACATATGTTTGCGCTTAAAACTTGTTCATACTCAAGTATGCAGTACACTTCATGAAGTTTCGTTTGTAACGGAGTTACATATGTAGCGGAATTACATTTATAACAGCTACTTTCTGTCCATGAGAAGAAGAGAAAAACTAGAATGTTTCTCATTGATGTAGAGTTATTTTTCTCTGTACATCATTGCACTAAAAAGTGGAACGACTGCCACCAACCACGACGTATTTTGAATTACGCCATTTTGCACGTGTCGTGCCGACAACGTTTTTCTCCAATATAGATTCGTAAACAAAGTTTTGCTCTAGAAAGGAACGTGCTTGTAGGCGAGTTGTCAACTCTCCGAGTACACCTGTCTCAGCTGAATTTCTGCTAGTCTTAGTATACTATTTATATTTTCTCAGCTAGAGATCTGTCACTTTCGTATCATTGATACTCGGCATAGGTGTCTGTGTTATGAACTGCGGCGTCCTGTGCTCTGTGCTTATCATATAGCGTATAATTCTGCTCATTCTGAGCTCGCGTTAGGTCCCGTGCGTGCGAAGTCGTATTTTTTTATTGCACTGAGGTTAATCAATTTATGCTGCCACTATCTGTTACCTCAGGAAATTGTTTTAATTCGACGTGATAAATATCCGTTACTTCAATGAGTCATTTAATGACAATAAATTATGTCGTATTTTGCGGTCTCGTGAATGATATTGAAGCGACCGAGCAATGAGAATGATCGTGGTAAGCGTTGGTGAGGTCAAGGCATACTGGAATTGAGCTAACATTCTTTTTTTTATAAATATATCGTCTCAGCAATCTCGTAAATTTTACTAACGCAGGTTATGAGCATTCTAACGCTCAGTTAGATGTGAACACGGGTTATGATTCGGGTTATGACGGGTTATGACGCGCCTTTAAGTTTTTTAACGTTTAATGAAATTAATCCTAACTGAGCTGAACATTTTGTAATACAAATCCTAACGAAGCAATAATATAGAAATAATGAATCCTCTTGCGTACAAGATTGACAATAAGAGCGGACGCATTACAGACGCCAGTAAAGGAGGCCTAGACGCAATTAAGACGTGAGCAAAACCTGCACGTCATGAGATGCTGGCAGGGAAGCGGCTTAGCGACATTATTATACGAGAAATTCATAACTGGCTTTGCAAGGGAGGATGACCCAATGTGCCGCGACCACGGAGGGTATGGCGCGAAAAGATTCGGAGCAATATATGAATAGATGCGCATCCGCGTATCTCCAGGAACATCTCACGTGATTCATGGATGGGGAATCCAAAGAATCGACTGATGTTATATTAATGCTTCACATCTTGCCTAGTGCGCGAAGTAATCACTGCCTGCAGGCGAAAGTACAACCTTTCACACCGAATTCTGGGGCTCCAGTGTCGCACAAGTGACAAAACTGAAGTGAGTGAAGTGACGGGGGTACAATCGGTTGCCCCCTGACGGAGGTTGGGACTACATTCTTTAACAGACTCGTAGTAACGGTAACGAACGAGATTTATACGATATTCTTATCCTAAAATCAAACGTAATTTATACCCGAAATGAAAAGAGATTCCCAGGAAGTTTATCTAACTAGTATTTTCTATAAAATATCGAAGAAAATGCTGTTAGGCATGGAATTTAATATGCAAAAGTCCGCTAGGGAAGGAATGGGTGGTGCTCTTGTTCCTGCGTCGTTTATCGGCCTTTCAGGCGTGTGGTTGCCTCCCTTGACTTACTGGAACGCCTAGGCGTAGAGGCTCTTCTTTTTAGGCGTGAATGATATTCTTAGTGGCTCCCACTCCTATTTTGTCGTCGAATAGGTTTATCTTGGTCTCCTAGGGCGGAGACATTATGTATGATTAAGTATATTTTTCTTTTTCGAACGTGTGCCGCGGATGGTCGCGATCTCTGGACGCACGTTGAATCTGCCCTTTTCATGGGAATTAATCATTGAAATATCTACATGCTCTGTATAAGTTACCTGTATATAAAATTGTTGGTTTCGAGTAAATTTGATGAAATATTTACCCGTTCAAGCAGAGTCTACACTATCTCTCTCGGAGCTCTGCCTGCAGAGTGGCGGGGTGTCTCCCGTCCCCTGCTGCAGAGATCATTACAGAGCTCTGAACTCCAAAGTTTGGGCGGCATTCATTTTCCAGTTCATTTATTCAATGGCCCTAATCCTTTCCCTGTGTACGACCTCTGGTCTCGATCACTCTCTCTCTCTCTCTCTCTTTCTCCCTCCCTCTATCTCTCTCTTTCCCTTTCTCTTTTTATCTGTGGTTAAGTTTCTTTCAACTCAACAAACACTACTGATTATATTATTATCCCCGTACTGTCTATTTCACTCTCAATTTCCTTCTTATTTCAAAGTTCATTCATGAAAGATTCTTCTAGTTGATTTTTTCGAACCCTTTTTGTTCTTTTGAACTTCACTGCCCATTTATACTTAAAAATTCATTTGCTCTCTGTTTTCGTTTAGCCGTGAATGGTGGTAACTACACCTGTCTCCATCCGACAGTCCACCTGTATTTCGTTTTTATCTCCATGTTCTACGTCCGCCATTCGGAACGAACCTTGTTTCAATCATGTGCGAGTTCATGTTCAATCATGTTCATGTTCAATCATGTGCGAGTTCTTTTCGCCTTCGTTATTCAGTCCCAAGCTTGGTAGGAAACTGTGCTAAAAGAATGGTCTTCCACGACCGACGTCGCTGTCTTGGTTATATCTTCTACTGAGTTCATGAGCTATGTGGCTAATTTTAATTTATTATTGTGTTCTCTGTTGCCTAGGTTATCTAATTCATGAAAAACATCCCAGCGATACTTGGGTTTTCATGTCTTGGTTACGCCATATTCAGCCAAATCGCATTTGTCTACCATATTTGCTTCGTGTTTACGTCCATCCTACCTCAAGTAGAACTGAAAACGACATTTTCTTTTGTATTTCAGGGCCTGATTTAATTGCTTAATACACGTAAATTTGATTTCGATATCGTAAGCATGTTTTAAGTATCAAAAATAATTATACAAGGAAAATGATAGAAGCTTTTTATGGCGAATCAAATAATAGAATCAATCGGCATATGAATACATCTTATTAGTTGCTTCTTCTGCTACTCACTCATCAACCATGATCGTTTTTACATGATTTTGGCAGAAGGCTAGAGTATTTTTTATTCGTTTTTACCGCAGTTGTTTTACTACCGTAGTATGGATACCGATAACTTCGTAGTGCTTCGGTTGAAATACGTCGGCCATGAAGACCGTTGGAGCTGATTCAACCGGAAGCTCGGCCTGAAAATAAATTTGTTTTTGATGACTCCCTTCAACTCTGGAATAAGGGAAAACACAATCTCACTGTGTTCCAAACCATACTCAGAAATACACCTCTATTTGAAGTTAATGATGTTAATTTCCCTGACTTACCCCGGCCTACATGTGCAGTTTTGTACAGTGGTGCTCGTTCATTAGCCTGAGTTTGGCGCTCTTCGTATCCGAGCTACGTGCGCCAACGCTGAATCTGACTAGCGACCTCACTCCGTATCCGAGCTACGTCCATCAACACGATCGTGCTCTCGTTCTTCCCTTCATTGCGACCATAAAAATGTAGAAAGACCGTTGGGAAGTGAGGCTCCGTTTTAATTAGGCGGGGGAATGAATCTAATCGCATCAAAAACTCCTGTAATGAGTTTCAATAACAGTTAATTGGTGGTAATCTGTGGATGGGGCTCTCGTCTTCCATCGCTTTGGCGCAACTTGTAGAGCGCAAATTACTTCGTTCAGCTGTCACGCTCTTCTCTAATTGGAAGAGTAAATCAACTAACTGTAGTCCAACCAACTCGATGGCATGGAGATAACCTACCTCGATGCACTTATTAAAGCTTGACTCTGAGATCAACTTATCAAAATAGCGCACGAGAAATGGAAGCTTTATACCTGCTTGATTTATCAAACCACTTTAATGTATGAGCAGCTATTAATCATTCAAAATTGATACTTTGAATAGACTGTTTATGTTTGAATGATAGTGTTTATTGTTATCTTCGGCACTTATATTATCGTTTTTTATGGAGTCATTTTGAGCGCTATTGTAACTCTAGTTTTACCGCTGGTATCGTTTCCGATATTATTGGGATTAATGGTATCATCGTTAATGTCATTTTTATAGTATCATCATTTTTTTACAAAATAGTCAGAAGAGTAATTTACAGTCCTTCATTTCAAGTCATTAACCTCATCCCATCTCTAGCCGAGTCCTCTTTACAAAATATGAAGTCTTAATGTCGAACCAAGCCTCTAACTCATAAGAAAAGAATTCGATAGACGACGTTCGAGCCTCAAGTTCCTGAATATCTGTTTTCCAATAACTGAAATTCTAGTCTTGGACTGATTAGTCACTCATTCCCGCCAAATAATGTGCGATGTTACCTCATGCGAGTTTGAGGTATGCGATAAATGGATGCTGCCCCCCTCCCTCCCTGGGGACCGCTATCCGAGCTGGAGCAGACAGAGCACAGACCCAGTGGAGAACGGTTCTCGAGGCGGAGGGCCGGGTTAGCCTCTCCGCCGACTCCACAGACTACTTCGTTCAAAGCTTTCACCGCTTAACTTGTACTTACTGTTATCAAGTTCCTTTTATGATAAAGGAAAAAACAAGTCCAGTTTCATATGCTGCAGAAG
>VOMN01004458.1:0-22890 GCA_014899125.1 Orchestia grillus
TGCCTAGAAATACAGGGTAAATATATTGTACATAACAATCTATCCTATAATTATACTTAATTGAAACTGGATTACTACCTTTTTTAAGACAAACTAGTCAAAGTTTGGAAAGCCGATAGGATTTATGAGTAAATTTGCAAACGCCGGCTCTGATTATCTTTGAAAAGTTTTGCTAGTTCGCTGAAATGACTTTGTACTACAGTCAGTTGAGTGAACTGGATCATGAAAATCCAAGGCTTGTTGTAGCGTAACACAAGGCTTTTTTAACTCTTTTTGTGAATTTCTAGAACTAAAAAGAAAAATTAAAGGATTGGTCGAATAGAAAAGAAAAATAAAGGATCAATCAAATTGTAAATAAAAATGAAAGTTTGGGCTAAAGTAGAAGAAAAACCAATGATTGGCAGAGTGAAACAAAAAACAAACGATCGACCAAAGTGAAAAGAAAAACAAAAAGATCGGCCAAGTGAAATGGAAAAACAAAATGTCGGCTGAAGTGAAAAGAAAACAAACAATCAACTAAAATAAAAAATAAAAAATGTCGGCTAAAGTGAAAAAACGATCAGCCAAGAGGAATAGAAAAACAAAATGTCGGCTAAAGTGAAAAAAAAACGATCAGCCAAGATGAAAAGAAAAACAAAATGTCGGATACCGTGAAAAAAAAAGATCAGCCAAGACGGAAAGAAAAACAAAATGTCGGCTAAAGCGAAAAAACGATCAGCCAAGATGAAAAGATAAATAAAGAATCGGTCCGAGTGAAATTCTGGCCTCGAAACCACTGTCCAGCAGTGAGGATGACCTCTGCTCTCGTAGGGATTTCTCGCCGCGACGTACGGAAGAGATCATCGACCGGTGGAACAGGCCGGGACTAGGCCGAGGAATGGGCCGGGACTGTGTTTTGTTGTACGAGTAGTGGTCGTCAATGACGGACACCATGAGTCCTGTCCGTCCTGTCTGTCTCTAAGCTCAATACACTGAAGTGCAAAGCATATCTGTCGAAATAATGCGAGTTAAGTTGAATTTGATCGAAATTTTCACAATAAATTTTCAACAAATGCAATTTTCGATGCGCTTTGTTAGAATCACGTCAGCTCGAACCAATAGGGCCCAGATATTGATTGAGATCGCAACGTGCTTGCTTTCTAGACAGTATTCCTCGAGTTCCATACCCCGGGCGGAGTGCTTCTCTTGGGAAAGGAAGATTAAGCACGATGTGTATAAAAAGGTAGCAATCAAGTGTGACCTAGAATAGGGAGCTTGAACAACTTCCAAGGTATCTATGGTTTGCGTATTCCAAGAATACCGAGACGAGCTGTAAATCGTCTCAAAGTTTGGATGATGATATCCGTCGGAACGCATTGTTTCCAACTCTTTAAAATGAGAAATGCCAATGAACTGGTTTGAGGCAAAATTTACATAACTGTCTGATTCCTGTAGTTGGATTCTTATTGAGCGAAGAAGTATCTACAAAAATAATAATTTATGTAGATACTTCACAAAAGTAATATTTTTTTGTGTAATTTGCATGTATTAGTTACTCACACTGCAAGCAAACTAATTTGTAAAGAAAATAAAAAATGGAGTAATTCCCTATAAATTATAACTTTTTATTACTTTACAAACTTATTCGCGTAGTTTGTTCATACATCAGCGTAAGAAACTTCATAGGCCCTCTGAATTTTATGATAACATAGGCCCCTTTAACCATATTCGCAAAGGAAGAGTCCATACTCGTTACCGTTACAAGATTGAAACTTTCAAGAGGGAAATTTACCAAAACATTCACGACACAAGACCGTTATTGGCAAGGACTGGCCCTCGCCTCAGGCTGGATCGCCATTTGATACTGTTGTAATATCGCTGCTTGAATTGACTATATGTACAGACTCGAAACACTTAAGATTAGGGAATGCCATTGCACTTCAAGCGTGAAAAATGCCAAAACGACTTATCGAGGAACTATTGTTATCATGGGTCTAAAAAGGACAAGCCCTCGAGTTTGACTACACTCACTACTCGACTAGAGAAAGAAGCGCCTCATAACCCTACCGCTAGCCTAGTAGAACAAATTTACAGTCCACTGATCAGCTCTCCCATCTTCAAGCAGAGGAGGACAAGAGGCATCATATCCTATATTTTTTGCCCTTGCGAAGGCTGAGAAATGAAACACTATCTCATGCCCCGAAAAAACAGCAGTCGAGCTGCTCGAGTGATAAACTTCATCGTTCATGACAGAGCGAGCCAATTGACCACCGCCATAGAAGGGGCTGGAGGCCTCTTACACGTAAGCGTCCTCACACTCCACAAGCTGAAGCATCTTTCGTCTGTAATCTCCCTGCGAGTCTGAAAACCGTTAGAACACATCGACAAGCTTCGCCCGGTCCGCACTTCCAACGCTGTCCGAGCTTTCGCCTTTAGCCGGTAGACACATACGGATCCAAGTGTTCCACTTCTTTTGTAACCATTACGGCGAATTTTTGCTGAGCCTCCAGCTACAAGCGCTGGACGTTCTTCCCGTCCATTGCTGTCGCCGGACCTCATCGAGTTTGTTGACGTGTATGGTGAATGGTCTAACGAACGCTACATACCAAGAGCCATTCTGAAGGCGTCAGCTTATCTCGCAATGCTTGAACGCGAAGGACGAGAGGCATCGGAGCCCCGAGGCCTTGTCAAATTTGGTGTTTAGACTTCAGGACAGGAATTGTGCGACGTGCCAAGTTCGGTACTAGAATCTAATACTTCAATGAACCTGAATAGCAGTATCTGACAACGTTACACAATATGGTTCTCGGGCTAAAATTTGATATTTATGCGAGTAGTAGAGTAGTAACTCGAATTAGTGGTAATACAAGGATCGAAGTAGCGTACATTAAACACCAATTGATCGGCATTCTTTCCAAAAATCTGGTCAGTATTTGGGACCTATTACGACCACGATATCTACACCAATACAGGTACACCTTGCCTCCTACAAAAGAGCTTTCCTGACGACGGAGGTGTTTGGATTTGAGCGAAGATATATACCCTCCTAGCACCAACTACCCTCCCCTCCCCCTTTCTCTCCCCTGCGCTATAGAGTGAAGGAACGACAGAAAAACATTAACGGCTTTTAAAAACTAGACCATGAAGATGAGCATTGAGATGTTATCGATGGCTGGAAGATTACGGCTTGGCATCAGCACTGCGTCGTATTATCAAACGGAGAAAATTATACAAGTCTGTCCCCCTGGGTATAAAGTATTTCAGTTCCTGAGCCATTAATTTTTTCCAAGAGGTATGATAATTAATTTAGCAAATAATTTCCAGTTGCATTAAAATATAAACCATTATTTATTTCTTTATTTATTTACTGATTCCTCACTGTGGACACTTGCAAAAATCAACAAAAATGTTACCAAGGAGGATAGCAGAATCGATTGAAAATAATACCAAATATCTTAAAAAGCAACACTTGAAGCAGAACATTTTTCATTTGCTTTCCAACGTACATATGTGTTACGAGCGCGATAACGAGCACAGCACAAATATGGGCAAAATATCAAAGCTTTGCGGTAAACTGCGCCTTATTGGTTTATTTTCTGACTGATCTCTCAATTTATCGTAGCCTTGTAACTAATGGCACACGAGACCATCGCTCCGGCCACACCAGTGCCCATAAACAGGTCAACCTCGGTCCCTTCACGAAGACCTGGGCTCTCCAGCTCGCCCAGAGCTGCAGTCACGGAAGCATGATGGTCGCCGTCGCATCCAGAAGCGAGGGACGATCTGGGGCAAAGGCCTGGCAGGCCCAGCGACACAGGAAGCAGACTGAAGAATTCAATCTGTTGTGACTGCGATTTGAAGCTTGCAATATGTGAAAAAAGGTAAACATGTATGTGAAAATAAGTAGGTTGAACTTCAACATCTTTCTAATTCATAAAAAGGGTAAGGAAATTAACATATAAATGAAAGTATTGAAAATATACATTCAATGCATGAATGGTCACGCATACTATGCGGGAGCGTTTTTTCTCTAGAGAGAAATGATGATTTTTTTGTGTTAGCGTGAGTTCTTGCCATGAAGAAGGCTTTGAGTTTCGTAGCCTCCGGTC
This sequence comes from Orchestia grillus, assembly GCA_014899125.1. NCBI lineage: Eukaryota > Metazoa > Arthropoda > Malacostraca > Amphipoda > Talitridae > Orchestia > Orchestia grillus. Next base: position 4,089 of record VOMN01004458.1, read on the forward strand.
TTCGCTAGAAGGAACACGTCAGCACTAACACACACCGCGACGACCTGATGAGATTTCTCAGCTTCCGGGTAAGAACCCTCTTCTACCTGTCTCTCTGAACGAAGCTGCAGCATCTTCAGCTGCAGCATTTTTAGCTACAGCATCTTCAGCTGCAGCACCTGCAGCTGCTTAGCTCACCTGGTACGGGCACTTGAAGGCGGTAATAGATGAGTACCTGCGTTGAATACGCAAAAGGAAGGAAACTCGTGAATTTGAATGATGTGGGCTATGAAAGTTGCATTCAAATTATGAAATTGTCTCAAATAAAGTGCTTATGGAGCGATTATTGACCAACATGACAGTTGTTCTCGTGAAATTGAGGCCAGACAGCATAAATTAATCGGATCACTAAAATTCAATTAAACAGCATTACGCCCACGCACAATAAACAGTCTGAAAAGATGCAAACTACAAACACATATGTACAGTCAGCCTCATGAACATTCGTCGCATTTTGTGTGCATGAATGCAAAGTCGATCGTTAGGCACTGTCGAGGTAGAGATCACAATTGGTCAAACTTCCCCGCTACATCACTGCTGAAATCTGTGGGGCGACATTCCTCACGCAGTGAAACTGAATGGGCGCACAATTTGTGATGCCATGAATCTCTAGAACTGTCAGCACCAGACGTCAATAATCCACGCAACACATCAGCAATGATAAAAATAATCTGGCTGAGCTGACGACTCGTTGCAAACTTGCCTCGACCGTAACGGATCACGAGAGCGTGAACACAAAACCTGGACAGACTGCTGAGTGCCGTGTACAGAATAACCTGGACAGACTGCTAGTATTTGAAAACTTTAACGAGACTTTATAAACACCCTAACTTAGGTTTTTCCTACGCAGTCTGGTTGGACCAGGGGCCCTCAACTTATGCATTGAAATGTCTTTACGTTTCGGTCTTTCAGGTTAAAATGGAGCCCGTTGAGTTGGATGTTACGACGATAATTAGTAGTGGAACTTAGCGACCTTTCTTCGGTGATATCCTGAAACCCCTTCGCAGCCCCGTAGGGGATCTGCGACCGCGAGTTGAGGACCACTATATTGGAGAGCTGCTGTTTGTTTTCATGAGTTTGTTATCATGAGTTGACAGCCAAAAAGAAAATTCAACCCTCAATTCTCGACTATTTTGAAAAGTTACTTTTGCTAAATATTCGTTGGCCTTTCTGTTGGCAAGTAAAAATACAAGTGATACGCGACATAAATAAAAGTGCTTATTTGCGAACTACGTTGTGCTCACCTAAGCAGGTCGATGATCATTCCAAAGTGAAAAGATTACTCCGCTTGCCTTGAAGATGCGGCAACTCGCCAGGACACATTACTATATTTAAAAAACATGGCTGTTCCGTGATTTTTCCGTCACGTTTGTCATCAAATATTGAAAAACTAAGCACATTATTTAAAATCAGCGTAACTGCAGTACCATATTCAGCTTTCATAAAAAAGCCTGAATGGGACGATGTAATGCCGGGTCGAATAAAGCTGAACTCGACTACCAGAGAACGAAAAATGTGAAGCCTCTGCGCGTGACAGACTTCTATAAAGATAAGCAGCAGCATAAAATTGTACCTAATCTGATCTTCACAGCTGCAAGGGAGAATATATTATACTTATTCTGTGGAAGAAATTTTAAAAAATAATCCTTTGTCAAGCAATGCGTCTATCATCAATTACACTCCGGTATCTTAAGCGATAACATACATAATAACACAACGTGAATAATATTTATCGATAACGTACCGATAACGTACATAAAATGACAGGTCTACCAAGTGATACAGAAGGTCATAGTATCAAGTGAATTGATCGATAATTGTATGTTGCACACCTTCATCAACAGCTCTCCATCGTTATTTTACGTCGTAGCAGCTGGCCAGCTTGGAGCTGCACAGTTGTTGGCTTAATAAAGGTGAAACAAAATCAAGAACGAACGAACGAAAGCATTCGGATTTTCAAATGCACACATTAGGAAATTTTGTTACATATTCTTTTTGGTATAAAATACTTTTGGCCATTTTTTTAGTTCGTTTCGTATCTATTAAGCCAAAACATTCGCCGGATCATTCCGTCGTGCCCTGCACATCTACGGTACGTGCACGCAGCCCTCAAGAAACAGAGCGCTCTACCGGCCAGCGTGACCGCTCTACCGACCAGTGTGACTGCTCTACCGGCCAGTGTGACCGCTCTACCGGCCAGCGTGATCGCTCTACCGGCCAGCGTGACCGCTTTACCAGCCAGCGTGACCACGACAGGTCGAGTCAAATTTCCTGTCTTAACCTTTGCCACAGCTGCGAACGCAATCGAGACGCACGAGCTCAGAGCGATCATCAAAAACGGCAGAACCTGAGGCCACACTTGGAAAGCGCTTGCGTCACATGGCGCTGGAAGAGCACGCGTGACACACTTGGGAATGCGTCATCGCTGTGTGGACGTAAAGGGCCCTTCACATGATCAGGCAATGTCTGAAGACAGTATCGGCAGACACCCAAAAATAAGCATCGAATGCTAACTTGGCTCCAGATTTGGGAGTAAAATTAGCATTCGATGCTCATATTCAGGTGCCTTCGACACTGTCTTCGGACATTGACTGATCGCTGCATAAGCGTAAGGAACAACCGTGGGACGTGACTCGGTGCCCAGGACGGTACGGCAGGCGCCAGCGAAGTAGAATGTCGCAAGTCACGAGTGAGTTGATCAGCTGCAACGATGTTTGATCATTACAGCGCAGTGCCGCCTGCCGTATGGACACAAGTCCATATGGTCGTGGCAGTGCCGGGGGCAAAGAAAGTCACGTGACTGTTACGTCCGTTTTTACTTGAAAAGTTGACTTCGACTTTCCGCAATTCAAAACATCATTTACAGGTAGCATATGGAAGCAAATGGGAAAAGCACTGAAGCTGAAATTTAAACAAGAAATATGTTCTACAATTTTCAGCAGCGCGATTTTAGGTTCGTATATTTACTATTTGTTCGTCTCAAATGCGGGATTTACACTGCGAGCGACGGGGAAGAAAAAAATTGAAAAAATAAAACACATGACAACATTTAGGTTTAAATTTGAGTGTAGAAAAAGAGCAAATGTTCATTTTTATCCCTGCTACCGTTATTTAAGTTCATAACATGAATATTTCATTAAGAACCAAATGAATAAAAATAACTGAGTCAATAAAATTGTTGAAACACTCAACTCGGAATCTCACAAACTGGACCAGAATTTTTTAACGTTAAAATGTTGAATATCTCTGAATATAAAACATTGAATATTTCCAACCTGGAAACAATCCCAAGCTCTTAAATTTTAAATTTAAATTTACCGGCAGGTGTGACCAAACGACTCATGAATGTGTGGAGTGTGAGCTACACAACACTCGTCAATTAAGATACGCTACAGAATGTATATTATGTGTGTGACACGCTAGTCCGTTACTCATTTCAAGGAAAAAAATAGTAGTTCCTTCGAGTCGATTGCTCCTGACACTCGTTCAAGTGTGATGTCCGTGAGCCGTTCACAGTCGCTCCCAATGATGGAATCATAACGTGACGCGAATGTGTCTGTGAGTCAAAAGAAAGGCAACGCAAAAAAATGTCCTGAAAAATATCGATGCGTGAATGCCGGTAGCGCGTAACCAACCGCAAGTCGGAGACGCAGGAGACGCGATAACGGTGCAATTTTTGCCCGTAAACGAGCTGCCTTTATTTCCATCGCACCGCGACGATCTTAGAACAATAAAGCGCTTATTTTTGGACCAGAGATGCCATTTCCGCTGAGAAAGATGCGTCGTAAAAAATAGGAGAAAGAAGCAAAAGGGTGGTGAGCCATCGGATGACATATTGAATATCTCTTATGCAACGTTTCGCACCTGAGTGAAACTATCTTTAATAACATTTTGCACTTTTACCTAAAAAATAACATAAAAACAGGAGAGCGGCTGGACTTGGTACAAGATTAAGACTTTCCTACGTATATCTCATGGAGTAATTTACAACGAAGATCAATCCAAATTCCTCTCGAGTGTGTAATTCTTTTGCAGATGAATTTTCAAATTTTGTAACGAGTATGCTAGCCGATCACATGAATTAAAATCTTTTATACAACTAATTTCATGAGCTAGCTGAGTAGAGGGCAGAGAAGCAGTAGCTGAGTACATGAGAACAAGAGAGAAAGCCGAGTAATGCCTTTCGTTAGTTAAGTTGGTTACGCTACGGGCCCATCATTTGTTTCTGGTGGTGGTGTCAGTTTGGGAGATAATGTAGCGACGCGAAGCCACAAGAGGCGTCGTGCAATATTTGATTTACAACTATTTTATTGAAAGGAAATACGATGCATTCTGACACACTCGTGTGCTTCGTAAGCTTTTTAAATAATCATCTTACAAACATGCACAAAAAATATATCATGACACACGTTTATGAGTGCCGTAGGCAGCGTGACATATACGAGTATAAGCAAGTCAACCGTGACACATCTCGCTCAAGTCTATGGAAGTTCATCGAAAATTGAACTTAATCAGAACGCGCTTGAACTATACAGCTGGACTCGCGGATGCATAAAAACCTAAATAAGAGAAAATTACACCTGAAAGCCTTGGTACCAAGTACTGCCTAAATAAGCATATTAAGGTATGAGTATACATGAGCTTTGCCTTGATGATACATACGAGGTCAAAGAAGGTGCACTTGTTTGAGTCACGTTGGTTCATATGAATTTCTAAGATTAGCCATAATTGAGTCACATTGGTTAATTTTATTCCCCGAGATTGTGAGACCCATCTTTCGTTTTGTCATAATATTTTTGATGGTATTTCACTTAATGATACACAGTAGGTCAAAGAGGGTTCACCTTATTGTACACTTAATCGATTTTTACGTAACATAAGAAACCCAATCTAACAAAACCCGTTTTTAGAATTTCGATGATGCATTTGAACCTTATTCAAGGTGAGGTGGCAATACCGGGACAACTATGTGTATTTCAAAGGAGATGATATGCCATGTTTTTGCCATCAATCGAACAACATCAAAAAGTCACTTATGGATAGAATGGAAAATCGTTATTATGTTTCTTATGAATGATCAAAAGTATTGGGGTTTCTCTCTCTCGAAAAGGACTGTCCTTCAGGGATTTTGACATTTCCAGTAGAAATAATTCCTTTGTAAAATCATACTTTATTAAATATTCTCAAACAATGAAGTGGAAAGCGATATTTACAAGATAAATTTCAAATTTTTTAGCTGACTGATGCATAATTATGCATGCGTCATTGAAATTTACGAGAATCTGAGGTAATCAAATTGCGTTGGATAGAAAACTTTCCTCGAGTTCAGGAAGCCCTGAACTGCGACATGCAAACTGAAAACGCTGAACATCGAAAAGAAAATTCGACTCTTTCTGATTCGAAAATTCTAACTTTCAAAGATTTGTCGGCAGTCGAAATAAGATTCTTTCACAGTTTGATTAACTGAAACTGTGTTTTCTTATTTATGCATCACATTTCTCTTAATGAGCTTGACTTCAGCATTCTCGTTGCTGTTGACCTTTCCGCTTGGAAAATTTTAAAAAAATCACTTCAAAGTTAGTGATAATTTTAGCGCGATGATGAATCGGAAACCATCAGACTTGTCGCAATAAGTTCTCGTGAATTACACTGTGAGCGTTCGATCACATCAGTAACCAACTCAGTTCCCATTTGATTAACACTAGAATATCAACTGAAAAGACATTGGCGGTCTTTCACTGAGCTTACGAAAAAAATACGATCTAGCAGAATTTTCTTCCGTGATCATATTGGTAACCGCTTTAATCTGCATTTAAAATCAATCGGCGTAATTGAAGGTATCCCTACACATAAGCAAACAAACGCTGCATTTCAATTGGTTGAAGGGGTGGTGACTGGGTGCCAAGGAGACGCTCATTCCAGTCAATTCAACAACAAAGTAGTATAGAACACAAAAAATATAGTAACAAAAATAAGCCACATGGTCGCTCTTGGGGTTGAGGCCCCAGCCCTTTATAATCAGCATGTTGATATTTTTAGGCAGTTGGTATATTAACCTTCGATGATGAAATGTGCGTACTTTACACATCGCTATGTTTTTATTATTACTTGTGGTAAATGAAATTTGTTATCTCTTACTTTACCATCCCGATTTCGTGCATATATCCAATCGGAATTTTTTCAAATATTTCGCTAGTGGTATGCATGAGAAGGATTAACAAGTTCAAACACGTTCATGAAATAGAAAAGTACTTTTTTAAAAGCGTAACAGGATGTAGGTGATTTTGATCTATATTGTATTCAGGTTTTGATAAATAGCAGAAAACCCGAACAAGCCGAGAAATTCTAATCAATACCCAGCTCTCCTATTCGAACGCACAAGAACCACGTCTCAGCCAATCACAAAATCACCAAAAATTACAAGCACATTAGCAATGATTCCGTTCAGAAAATCAAAGGAAATTTCTTCCTCCTGAGAGCTGGGACCGGTGATGCCCGGCTGGCTAGCCGCGGTCCGTCGTCCCAGCTGACGCTAAGATATGACAGCAGCGGCTCCGGCAACGGCACCTGCTGCAGCTGAGCTCTGCTGCTGCCGCTGATCCATATTATCAACAGAGCCTTTAGCGGCTGGGGACAGACCCTTAACGCTGAGCTGCCTCGCTCTGCCGCCCGAGAGTGGCCTAAAGGACACACTTTGATTCACTCGGTTTTCGAGATTAGCGGTCTACTGTACGAACCACCGTGCTTCTTTTGGAATCTCTATATTAGTTATATTTGAGTCACATGACTTCATTTGACTTTAGACGACTAGCATTATTTGAGTCACATGACTTCGTATGGCCTTCAGCGATTAGTATTATTTTAGTCACGTTGGTTCATGTAAACTTCCGAGCTTAGCCATAGCTGAGCCACATTACTTAGTTGTATATTCAGAGAATATGAGATACAGCTTTCGCTCTGTCATAAGATTTTTGATGGCATTGACTGCGAGACCTAATACAAAATATTTAACACAAGGTCTAGTGCGAGACCCCCTGAGACACCCGATGTTAGACCTGAGTCTCAGGGCAGCAAGATGCTCCCAGTGGTCACGAAAAATTGCGTCTCAGGAGCTGCCCGTTGTGTGAAGATTCAGTGTTGTACGGCCTTAAAGGATTAGTTTGAACATACTAGCTAACAGACACTATCTTTGTTTCATTAGCTAGTAAGAAAAATACTCAGTTCACCCAGCATGTTCATCATATGACAGTTTCCATGAACTACAGCGTATCAAAACCGTTAAATTTTTCGTCAGGTCTATAGGGGCAAATTTATTCGACTGAAATGAGAACAATATTAATTTCTAAACTGTAATTTTCTTGACCGATACCATGCAGCTCGGTATGTGGGGGCGGATTAATTATCTGTGAGCAGAGTCCTGTAACTGTGAGATCTCTTGCGCCTCGGGTAGCGCGTCTCTCAGACAGCTGCTTGAGGGACAGACTTATTAGCTAACGGGAAATTATGTATTCTCGGCGACAAACATTTGAATCGGAGGTGAGAACCGTGCCTTGTATCATCTAGTGAGTGCTACATACCGTAGCCGCATGCATCATTAACGGCATTGCACTGGAGCAGCAGCAGTCTAAAGAAAAGAATCAGAGACGTGCGTGTCCGACAAGGTGTGGAGTGTCCAGGCCGTCGAGGCGGCCGCTAATGTTGCAGGTGGTTGAATGACAGAGCTAATGCGTACCTCGACCAGTGCTACGTTGCTACAATAATGTGGAACCATAATTAATGGCATCAAGTTTGACAGAGAGGGAAATACGATCAGAAACAAATTGCAGAGGAAAATCCACTATTCAAAATGAGTGTATTTTTCAATGGAGCATTCAAACTTGGTTTTGTGTAGACACCTTAACGAAGACCTGCGAAAGTTATGAAATAACATTAAATTTAAATTTAAGTGAATTTTTTGAAGCGTTGTTTTCAAACCTAGAATAATTCAAAGAAAAATAAAAGAAGTGAATAAACCCTCGCGCGTTGTTATTTTCATAAGAGAAAAAGCATAGACGAATGACCTGAATCCAATACCGCACTATCAACTTTCAAATCCACATCATCATAGTAGAGCGCTAGCGACAAGACGTTCGTTCCTTGTAATTTCGTCTAGATTCTCCTGGCATGCGAGGCCCCAGGACGTGGCCCCTGTCCAGGCCCATATGCTACTTGGCTGACCCTAAACCTGCTTGCAAATTGCGGCTCGTGGAGAAGCGGCGGCCGCAACGGAACCTCCGACCTTGTGGCATGTCCTACAGGAAGAAAGTCCTGATCTTCTCTAGCGTCTGCGCGTTGGGTAATGGACACACGTGGCCTAACTGCTGCTCCGTTCGAGTGAGCGAAATTTACTCCTGGTGCCGTGGTTCTCGATCGCGCGACTCAATCTGATCGCTCTGAACGACGCGGAAACGACGGTTGCACTTGATCACTTTAGCATAAAAGTCCAGATTGATTGCCCTCAAATGTAACGACTAGCGTAAAACTTTTTTGAAGATATGTTGAAAATGCAGTGAAGGGAAATTTTATAGTCATGCAGTTACGACGGAACTCTATGGTGAAGAATAAGAAGTTTTCTACGCAAGATTGGACACGCCTGTTCGAACTTGCTTCTTTCAATGCCCCAATGCACCATTAATTTCCTATTCTGGACCCCACAATTTTAATGAAAATACATATGATCCCAGACAACATACGCGTATTTATACGCACATCACATGTATGTCTACGCATATATGTCTACGTGACATATATGTCTACGCGACATGTAGGTCTGCGCATATATGTCTACGCTACATGTATGTCTGTCTATATATATCTACGAGACATGAATGTCTACGCCACTTGTATGTCTGCGCGTCATGTATGCCGACCCGACATGAATGTCGACGCGATGAATGCAGTGGATGAAATAAATGTCCGACACACGGTCAAAAACCTATTTACAATAGTTACAGAGCAGCAAAGAAATTAAAAATTGAACATCTTTCGTATTTTCGTACGCTGCATGTAGTTGGGCATTGATATAACATCAACATCAGTCTAAGATCATTGCCGGGAAAATATTGAACACGCCCACAAAATTAGTTTTGAAAACGATGATAAATAGTCTCGAACATTCCAGAGTGGTTTACGTGACAGGGAGGCTGTACAACTTAATAAAAAAACTATAAAATCCCTATATGACTGAGGACCTCAGTCAATGCTGTACAGCTGTACGAGAAGGTCATCGCTCAACACTCTAATTCTTACATGGAGAAAAAAAATTGTTAGAAACAGCCAGAGAAGTAATTACTCAGTTAAATAGAAGTGGAATGGGCTTTCAAAAAATTTCATCGATGATAAAAATACTATTATCAACCATTGGTGACACGATTCGTCGGTTCACGTCATATCTGTCCATTGCAAGCCTACCCCGTTCAAGGAGTCTATTAAAAGTTTCGAACCGTGCAGTTCGAAATGGACGAACATAAAATCCGTGACGTAAAGAAGAGTCCTCAAGGGACTCGATCTGACCTTCAAAATGATTTGGAAGTGGCTGGGACAAGTGTGTACAAAAACGCTTTTCAAAGAGTTCTTATGAACGAGGATTTCGTTCTTGCACGCGAAGAAAAACACTTTTGATGAAATCAATTCATGTCAAACATCGTCTGAATTTTGGCGAGGTGAATTTGAAGAAACCTCCAAGTTTTTACGACGTTGTATTCTGGTGTGACGACACTAAAATTGAGTTATTTGGGTGGAACTATTGACAATGCATTGAATATTTATTGCACTCTCTGTATATCAACGCATATACACACGCGACAGCATACCCGTATTATATACACAGCACACACGTTAGTTACAACCAAAAGAAAACACTCACGATCCCACACAGCACACGTGTGTTACATACACAGCACACGTGTCAGCTACAACTCAATGAAACACACAAGGTCCACACAGCACATGCGTATTTAACATTGAAGTGATGCCAGCGCTAGGGAGACTTGCTAGCGAGTTTAGTGAACACTGAAGATCATAGAGTTGCACGAGAAAGCTGTGCCTGCCGTCAGGCAGACGCTCGTATCGCTGCATTCAGCACTAATGAGCTGCTCGGAACACTCTAATGTTTAACGAAGGAATCGACAGCTGTATTCTATGTTTCAGTCAATCCTATTAATTTACGGTACAGGATGGTACGCGAGTCAATGTTTGATTGTAAAATAATATTATCGGGATAGCACTATTAATATCAATGATAATGTTATTAAGTAAATTACATATTGTGAGTAATCAATCAAGAGAATCATATTTACCCAATGCATCAAAACCCGGTCTTCTCAAATCAATTGTTAATGGTTAAAGATTCGACTGAAATTATGTTTTTAAAGTTTGGTAAGGGCTTACATCCCATGTTTTACATCACTACAACCTCCTCAACCCCGGTTCTAGCCCATTTCTAAAATTTTGCAGATTCTAAATTTAAATGATGCAAAATGAGTTAAGTGGAATATTCACATTTTATACATGTCGATTAAGTAACTAAGTCTAATAGTATTAAGTAGCCATACTTATTAAGTAGCCATACTTATTAAGTAGCTAAGTGTAATAGTATTAAGAAGCCATGGTTATTGAGTAGTTAAGTCTAATAGTATTAAGTAGCCATACTTATTAAGTAACTAACTCCAATAGTATTAAGTAGCCATACTTATTAAGTAACTAAGTCTAATAGTATTAAGTAGCCATATCGATTTAGTAACCAAAACACACCCATTTCATATCAGTGCTGACAGATGATCAATCCCAACTGAACATGGCCCTTAATGACGTTTTTGATGCACCTTAATATCGAGATACATGTAAGTTTCTCTTTACACACAAATCGCAACGTCACACAATACGTAAATGGCCACAAGCGATAGTGGGACGCCAGTACCCATACATATGCCATGGTGTACTACGCTTGGTATGAGCATAGAAGGAAGCTGGATCACTTTCCCAGGCCCTTTACTATCTCATGACGCTGGCGCCTAATTTTCACGAGCATTTCCCTGCGTGAGAAAGTGAGCTCGGTCTCCATCCTCCACGCTACTGGCGCAGGCAGCCGGGCGCGCTGCACGTGATGCTACAGAGCCCCAGTGATTGCGTTGCTTAGGACACTGACAGACAGGACTCTCGAGGCCTTCCAGCCAAACGAAATTGAAGGGAAATAAAAACGTTCGATTCGTCATAAAGATACGTTAGAAAATCTAATACGAATCACAAACGCAACAAATACATTCCTAACGCATTGCAGAAAGTAGGTAGAGCATTCTTTTTAGAGTCAATTCCTTCGCACATGGTAACCTGGATACGTGTAAGTCGTGCAACAACTGTTGTCAAAGGAAGACACACTTTTTAAAAGCCCATCGAACTGCGAAAATACTAAGGTAAAAGGTCCTAACATTTTTGTCGAATTATTCACCCTTCCCGACCCCGACCTGAGACCACACCAAAGCCTCACTAAATGATGTCAGGATTCCTTTTACCGAGGTTTGGTGTTGACTTCATGAGGAACGCTCAGAATTTCAGTTCTGGTTGGGTGAGTCAGGGGCGAGAGTGCTGAGAACGCTCTTCCTTTGACGTGATTCACCCACAAGTTGTGGGGAATAAATTACGTCTTCAATTGGCTCGTTTTATGCGACGATGACGTATTTCTACTGGTAAAATGAAAATGAACCCAGGATAGTCGCATTGTAGGAAACTTAAGAGAAAGTTTCATAGAACACATATTTCGAGTCTCATTTTCATAGATCTATTCAAGTACATGTGTAAGAAACCACAATAAATGTGTACACTCTTTTTCCATGAACTGTAAGCTGGCGATCATAGACTGTTTTGACTAAAATTAAACCACTAAATCAAGAAATAAAACTGAAGGGTCATCACTTCCACCAGCACTGACGTTCATTTATGACATAAAAATAAGTAGAAACATTCTCTTAATGCAGCACGTGCCTTAAGTAAAGGGTGCGAGGCTGAGGCCACTGTTAGCACCACACGATCAACACCAACATAACACCGACCGAAGTAACGGTCCACAAGTGAGAAAAGGGCACACGAGGCTCTAGAAATCTTCCGAGAACTTGAACACGTCGATTTATATTTAATTTTACTGCGTACCGGTAAAAGAAGGAGAAGGGAAGATTCGCTGTTTGTTGTGACAACTACGTAACGACGTGTAACGAGTAGAGCTGCAGCCGACACCAGATGCTGCAAGCTGGACTGCTGTGAGAGTCCAGCACGACTGCAGGCGGGACTTTTTACAGAGCGGTTGTGGCGAGTTTGTGTGTGGTGTAGTCATGAAAGGGTAGCTCGCTTTTATGATTTTAGAGAAAAGGAGGATTGTCAGCCTACAGCTCCCGGCACTTTTCTGACACACTTGTGGTCAAGATGAGTTGCCATTTATTTCGTAACTCTGGACGGGAAAGAAATGAAGACATACACGCTTCAAATCATTTACTGACTAATTCTAGATAAACTGTGTGAAAGATATTTCTGGTTATAGTAATAAAAAAGCTTTCACGTCGTCGTTAAGGCCTAATGATAGGCAGTGGAATTTTTGTAGCTAGCACACAAGCGTCTTTTGACAATAGCCAGGTGTGTTATGCATGCGAGCGAGTCCCCTTCAGCGCTTACGTAATTCATAATTTGGTGAGAAGTATGGACAAAGCTAAAAATAATGTTCAGTGAATGCTTAAACGCTTAAAAATTAACAACTTGCGTATTGACAACTTTTCAAAGCATTTAGAAAATACAAAACTCAGCGGCAGCGTCCCCCTTCCCCCGAATTACGCTTAATCTACTCAAAAGACGTTATGGTTAAAACGGCACCACTGATTAATGATGGTGTTTAAAATGAACTGATCTCGATGTCTCGGGGTCGATGACGGCTTCAGAATCGAGGTTCCATCTCTCAACCGGACGAGTCCCCCACAGTTTTGGCTCCTCAAGTATAGAGTCACTTTTCCCACGCAAAGACGCGTTAAAACGAGAAACACTTTTGTTTCTTGACTAACTAGCTGCTTCGCTCAATTAACTGGCCTGCGGGCACTGGAGAGCGACACTCTCACATTCAAACTCCGGAGTGTCTCGCAAGCAACGACGGCCATTAGGGGAAATAAATGAACTAATAGGGATTGGAATTGAAAACTGCCTTGTTATCGAAAATAAATGTTTTCCCTTTTAAAATACCCGATTCGTGAAATCACTCTCGAAGGCAGGCGCGGTCCCGACAGGCGCTGCAAGTTCCGCGCCATAGCTGCACGATTGCAGAAAAGTTCAATTGAACATTTACTACGAGTTTCGCGGCAGCAAATCCTTATTTGAAATTTAGGCCAAAGATGCACACTGCTGGCAAAAATGCAGTGAATGATTCCCATCACGTGAAACACCATAAATTGAACGGCCTGTTGCGCAGCTGGGTATTGGTGCTGGAGCGCTGCTCAAGTCACAAGGAATCCGCAGTTAAGGGACAAGGTCATCCACCGTAAGCTTAAATGTTCTCAATTATTTCTACTGCATCCTATAAAGAAGCTATTACTGTGTGTCGAGTGTCCCGAAATTTCACTAGATAGAAATCATAGCTTGATTGAATACAAATGTAACTTGATTATTTCATTCATTTTCTATTTAACGAACATTTTGCTGAAACATAAGCGTAAATTTTTTCCCTTAACGAGCGTCCACACATAATGCATAACTATCTTCAATTAAATTTGAATTAAATTAAAGTTCAATACCAAGGAACAAAATGCATTTATGGACGTTTCTCTGGCCATCAATGCAGTGCTAGGTTCAACTTGGATTTTGATCGTCCATGTAGCAAATATTCAAATTTTACTTACTTGACTAAAGAACAATTTTGCTCAAGTTATCTCTCAGACTACAGCGTTGACGAAACAGTCATGTCAAGCGATACCTCATTGATATGCGACACGAACACTTCTCCTTACCTGAGCTTGACAATTAATCTAACATTATCGAGACAGCTCCCTGGAAGGTTCCAGTGACGTCAGAACTAGCACAGAGCGTCACACACCCACTTTGTACAAAGCCCATCGGCCAACTGTGCTGGAAAGAGTGGAACAACCTATGTGAGGTCCCGCAGTAGCGCTGCCGGAGTGCTTTTCCAGCAGCAGGTCATTGGCCGTCATATTGGTAAATCGGCATCAAAAAGTTTGTCACAAAACGGCCCTAGAAATCACAGTTATTTTTGGTGCAACGAATATTCGGTGATCTATCTTTTACTTTTCCAGACAAGAAAGTAAATAAGAAATGCATCAACAATTGAGGGGGTATTCGTACTTCAATGTAATGAACCTTAGCTGTAGGACGTCGAAATTAAAATTCCCCTTGTATTTCTAACAGCCAGTGTTTACAGGCATGTTACTGTACCTTAAAAATGTGGGCAATTCATTAACTGATCTAGATCGAAGGGAGATGAAGTATTTCAACATACAATGCCTGGATATGAGTATTTGCGCAACTCTTATTTGAGGTATTTTGAAAATTTTAAGCTCTAGTTTTAGTAAAACGTACAAGCACTGCAAAGAACATGTATTTATCAGAATATATAAGCAGAAGCGAACAAAATTGCTTGACAACTAGAAATAAACTAAACAAAAATTGTATGCGATAAAATTATGTAGCGAAAACTAAAAACAAGTCTTTAGCATTTAGTGGCGTGGCCTTTATTTCCGTAAGAGCATGGAGACGGTTATTGTAACTGGAAACTAACTTATGACACTTCGCTTGTGACGGCTTGTTCCATTCTTGCATGCAGATGATCCTCAAACCAGCAAAGTACTTTGGACTCCTCTGGTGCACAACAGTTTTGAATACTCGCCATAAATTTTCCATAGGATTGAGGTCAGGTAATTAGCTTAGCCACGGAAGAGTACATGTTTTCTTACTTGTGATCCATTCTTTTGTAAGTGTGCCGTATGTTTGGGGTCATTGTTCCGCTGAAAGATCCTCTCGCGCCGGCCTTAGAGTTTTGTTCTCAAAAGCAGTTTGTAATTCAGTATCTGCCTGTAAATGGAACTATCAAATTTTCAACAATGATGTGGAGTTCCCTAAAACACCATAGACATTAAAACAGCCTCACGCCATGATGCTGCATCCACCATACTTGGTGGAAGCAATGGTGTTCTTGGGACTATAGTCAGTCCATGTTTTCCTCCAAACATGACAAGTGTCGTTTCGGCCGTAGAGTTCAGTTTTGCTTTAATCGAACCATGCAACCCGCTCCCTAAACTTAATTCCTTCGTCAATATGATTTGTGGCAAACAAACGTTGATTGGTTCAAAACATGCCTTGCTATAAGAAGAGTTCTGTGTCGAGTGAAAGCATGTAGACCACTTCGATGCAATTTTCTAGTGACCTTTTTTCGATTGATGTGAACTCCTTGTAACTCCAGGTCTTACGTAGGGAGGTTCAGGTTGTCATGGGCTCATTCGTCACCTTACGCAGCATATAGCGTCGAGAGCGGCCCGCGATTTTGAGAAAAGCTCAGACTCTTGGCAGATTGGAGACTGTTCCAATCTCTCGAAGCTTCCGAACTACTGTCCCAATAGTTCAGTGTGGGACAAGAATACGTTAAGCAATTTGCGTCTATATCGGTCTATCCTTCGTTACGAAATCGAACAATTGACTTTCGAAGAGTTTCAGGTACTTCTTTGACTTTCGGCATTATATTCGCTCAGCATCAATCTTCAACAAAACCTGAAGTAATGAGTGTGTCCATCGAAATTTGTTTACATTTCATGCGCTCATGGAAGTTTTTAGAAGCTTTAGAAAAAGCTTTTATAACAAGAAACTAATATTGGACAATAAAATAGCGGTGATTGAACATGATATCAATTTTTTCCAAATTCTTTTGCCTAAAAAGTTTTAAGCTTAGTTGATTTTCTGATTGTCAATAAATTTGTTTAAGTTGTAGTTAAAAATTCTGGTTCTGTGAACTACCTGTAGTTTTTACCCCGAGCTAGCGCTCGAAATTTTCAAAATAGATAAAAAAATGGGTTGTGTAAATACGAATGTCCAAGTGCTGTACGTAGAAGAGGAGCAAAATAAAACTAAGCTATTTTCAGGAACTATTTAATTATTGAACAGATTCCTTTTTATTTTATGTATATTGTTGTACTACAACAATTGAGTAAAAGTTGTTGAGCAATATCTTGCACAGTTCGGAAATAGTCCTCGTGAAAGTTTGACATTTCTGCATTCAGTAGGTGAGAAGCATATCTTTCTTGAGCGACATGAGGTACAGCAACAATACAATCAGTAATGAAGTACAATCACGGTGTGGTCAGTAATGAAGTACAATCACGATGTGGTCAGTAATGAAGTNTCAGTAATGAAGTACAGTCACGGTGTGGTCAGTAATGAAGTACAATCTCGGCGTGGTCAGTAATGAAGCACAGTCACTGTGTGGTCTGTAATGACGCACAGTCACTGTGTGGTCTGTAATGAAGCATAATCTCAGCGTGGTCTGTATCAAGATTGCAGTCAAGATCAGAAAGACTGCAGTCAGTAGTGAAATGCAACAACACATTTAATAACAAGTAGAGCAGCGGAGTAGTCAGTATTAGAGTAGAGCAAGATGTCAGTCACAGCTGAAATACAGTCACAGTACAGCTGGTATTGTCGTGGAACAACTTTGAACTTCGTAAGTATTGCGACCTCCCAGTTAAGGCTGGAAGAAGCTATCATAAACAAAGCAGAAAGGAAGAAAGGAGCTTCAAAACTCCTCAAGGAATAACAGCGCCTTTTCTCAAGGCGTTAAGGTGCTGTAAAATAGACTCGATTTCATTGTTCTGGACAACACTTTGGACTGCACAGAGGTCCTAGGAAATCACACTGCTTGGAACGACAAAAGTCTCTAAACATAGTATGCAAGTTAAGAGTAAAATGGATCTCTACATTGTGCTATGTATTATGTCACTTTATTGGGCGTTTGATTGTATTATTCTATAATATGAACCCTGAAAAGGAAAGGACTTTAGAAAAAAAATGAAAATTCACATTTTCCGCGAGGGAGTAAAATAAAGAGACGTGTTCTACTGCATTACGACGAAAACAAACGAGGCCAATATTTACCTCGCCGAAGTGCAGTTAATACCACAAAATAGCGATAAAATATCGCACAGAACGATCGTAAATACACTGAAGTGAGGCACAGGCTCCTGGAATGCGCTGCTCGCTGGCGACTCGTTTGAGAATAAAAGATTTTTTCGTCACTTTTCTGCAATTGGCGCTGTCACATCTCAGCTGTGGCGCTCACTCTCATAGCGACATGCGTTGTTGAGCGCATGAGTAAGAAGCAACGGGCTGAAGCTGTGGACAGCTGTGCTTGCTTCAGTCTCCCGACGCTCTCAGCTTCTCATCAACACCTTCGAGCCTGTGGCACAAGCACCAACGAAGTTGATGAACTTCCTGTCTAGATTCTCTATCGATTTATTTTCCTGCATTTATAGAGAGCGATTTGCTTCGAATCGCTGAGGCATTGATATCATCGATTTTCCGTCGTAGACTTGCAATCTGTGAAGGGAAAAAAAGCTCCTATTTTTGTAGAATTGCTTCTCGTTTTATGGAATATTAGAGCTCGGTAGAGCAATGGTTGAGCTCGGTAGAGCAATGGTAGAGCTCGGGAGAGCAATGGTACGGCAATTCATGCGATGGTAGAGCTCGAATGCTCGTGTTCACATTCGCTGGAAATAAGTGGCTGCACAGCTTTGGAAATTCTGATACACGGTAATTTGATAACTATCTTTACAGGTAAAGCAACCACTGATTTTCAAAACACTCTGTACTACTCGAACTCTTTAATCATTGTTCCGTTATCACCAGCGCTTATTCTTGAAACTAAGTTGCTGCTCATCAATATACATAGCTCTTTACCGAGGCACTAATACTTATGTTTCTATCTGTACAATGATACGCATTTTTTTATTGTGGCATTAATACGTACGTCGATACGGAGGTACTAATAAGTATGTAGGTCTCTACCGAGACATTAATATGTATGTCATTACATGAGCACTGATATGTTCGTCATTACGTGAGCACTATTATGTAGACCTTTACCGAGACACAATCACAGTGAGGTACCGTCTCGAGCAGGGCAGCGTCCTGCCCATAGAGCGCTAGATCAGTTCCAGCAAACGACCGCTCTATCTTCTAATTGATCCTCTTATAACACGCTCCATTTACTAACGATGCAAATATTATCCGTGCTGTTTGAAGCTCGTTCTAGTTGATACTGCTTTAAGTGGGGGAAAACTGTAGAGCGGTTGTGTGCTGGAACCGATCTAGCGCTCCATGCCGGGGGCGAACGTAGTTCAAAATTATGAGCAATATGAAGCGACATATTCGCTCAGGCTAAGCACGAATAATTACTCTTCATTTGATAGTGAAATCCATTACAATATGTACGTGCGATACGATTGCGTTTCTCAAATGTACTGAATATTAAAAACATTTAAATTTTAAATTTAAATAGTCAACTGCCACAGGATTTACCCCCGCGGCAATGGTCCGTGTACCGCTCACGCTTTGAGGACTTCAATGGCAGGGTTCATACAGGAATAAAAACTAAGTTGAAAAAATGCTACAAAACTAAGTTGAAAATGCTAAGTTGAAAATGTGTTAGTAACGCAACCCTTCGCCTAAAGAAACTGAGCTGAACATCGATACTGGA
>VOMN01004463.1:0-38137 GCA_014899125.1 Orchestia grillus
TTTACAAATCGATAACGATAACGATAAAAAATTGTCGATTATCGATTATCGATCGATAATTTACCGCCGATAATGCCCATCACTGATCGTTTCCCACAAGCAAGAGTACCACTTGTGTGGCGTAGAATTGATTTTACCGTCCTTAGGTGCGTGAAGAGACTTTCACAGCACTTACGACAATGGTGAATAAACTGACATTTAAGGTGGCATTCTGCTCACGTAAGATTTGCATTCCTTACAATTAGCATTGATAGTTTTCTACATGCATACATATTGTACTTATCTTTTCATTGGAAAGGCATTGTAGAGTTGTTCAAAATTAACTATATCTCAATTCAATTCATCCTACTGGTTCAGTCTCACATATGTATAGGATAGTGCATTAGATTGAAATAGATATGTATAAGTACGCTATAGAATACGGTTTCTGTTATATGCCCTAGATGTCATAGAGCTTATTCGGGCCAGCAAGTAGCTATAGGTAGAAATGTCGATTGTAAATGTTCAAGAAATTCATGTCTGCAATTTATATTCGTGTTACTCTGGTGGTAATAAATTGTTTGAATAGTTCAACTATATCCGTATTTGTCTTATTTATTTTAGGTACGACAGAATTTATTTAAACAATTTCCGCTTCAGAAGTCAAAGCATGTGCTCTTGACTTAAAAGTACGTATTTTGAGTTCCTCGCGATAAAAGATTTCAAGACAAACCAAACTGTACAATAAACAGGAGCGACATGTTTTGAAAACTATCAGCAACACGAAAAAATGCGTTCTGACAGACCTATTCGCACGAGTTTGATTCTGAACGTCTAAATAAAATGTAGGATTTCATCTTGTGTTTCGTCCGTGCCCTCAGGACTGCTGCGTCACCAAGCCGTGCAAATGTGACGAGCCCGGGGCACCAGGCGCGGCCGGCATCCCCGGCCTGCAGGGCCACACCGGCTTCCCAGGAGACCCGGGCTTTGAGGGACCCATAGGTGAGTCTCCCCTTCGTGTGGCCGTATGTTCAGTCCCTTCATATCGTTCTTCCTGGTCTTCGTGAAATACAAAATATGAACGTGGGGCTAGAAGAAGGGAAAGAAGGGAAAAATCGGACGACAACTTTAGAATTTGAAGAAATAAGAAAACACTAGACCGTCCAATTCTCCCTTCTACCGCCTCTGAAGAATCCTCGTTACTTTGAGAAAAAAGGACTAACGCTGCACCCTCTATCTCAACTGGCAAGATTAGATTTAAACATTCTTGAAGCGGTCACCGACGCCACTAAGGTTATACTACATGGGCTACAAACATAAAATGACATTGTGTATTTCGGGTATCCTCACTCACGGTAAAAAACGTTAAGATAAACCTGTTAATTACGAAAGTTTTGAATGTTCGCATTCCATCATCTGGATTTCATCAGTGACCTAAGTATTAGGGGATCAAACAGCAGATGCTGTAATCGTGGAACACTCCAACAGTTTAAGAACAGTTCTAAAAATGCTGATACCTCAAGAAATCATACCACTAGTTGAAGCTTAAAACTGAAGCAGAAAATAGATAAGAGTGTTCGGAACAACTATTTTGATAGAAGTAAAAAGTATCCTAGCCTATCTTGGACCTCGATATAGAGGACATCAAAAGCGATCTACATTGCGATATTAAATCAACTACGATTCATTCAGTATTATTAATAATGTAGTCCATGAGAGCCAGTAAATTACATCATCCGTCAAATGAGGTATTTCGCCTTTGTTAAGTTTTTCCCCGGAGCAGTTTGGTGAGTTGTCAGTAAAGCCAGGCTTATTCTACTTAGTTTCTTCTACATACTTTGACCAGAGGTTGAACTGCATTTTATTGCTCAGGGTGGGGACAACACGTAGTTTGAGCCGGGCTGAAGATAAACATCATGGAATATTGGAACTCGAAGTTATGGCTCTGTTTATCTAGAGGTTGGGTCTAGCACAAACGATGATATGCTTGCCTTCAAGTTCGGACATCCCGTGTTCGACATCCGAAACTAAGGGCTTTCTTCTTGAAAGGGAGATTAAACATGACAGGCCTAAAAAGACGACACATTAGTTTGGTTTAGGATGCGGTGCTCGAAGTATGTACTTTTAGGTAACCAAGTCTCTAGCTGTAACTCTACCCATAGCAAACTCAAACCCGTGACGCATCTAAATTTTTTTTAATTATTTTGCCAGGCCGTCCCGGACCTTACGGCGACACGGGAGATCCAGGTTCCATGGGCTCCAAAGGCACTCGAGGAGACCAAGGGATGCCAGGATTCAAAGGCACAGCTGGAATACCCGGTCTCCCTGGGTCTCAAGGGCTCCGAGGACAACTCGGGATACCTGGATGCAACGGAACAGACGGACGACCAGGCGGACCTGGATATGGTGGTCCAGCGGGCTTACCTGGTCCAGAAGGTTCGAATGTAAAGCAGGTTGTACGTCTATTAACCCTTTAACGACCCAATTGTTTTCGTGATTGGGTTGCATTTAGTTTTATACGATAATTTATTTGTAGCCTTATGTGTACCTGTTATTAGACTGCTTTTAGAGCTTTACGATAAACTCTCAGCTTCCTCAGGAAGCGAGACAGTGATGTCCCTTTAATTGCTAAAGGAATGAGTAAAAAAGTAAAAATGTATGTATTTTTACTCTACTTAACATCTAGAGTGTTATCGTTACTCTGAAAATATCTCTGCTATTTTTGGAGCATGCATATCTGATTGAATGTCATAGCTAAAAAATAAAGATTTCCTCTGGCTACTTTAGTGAGAATAGTCAAGCAATTGTGTCTTTGAGGTCATCAACCGTAACCGATCTATCATTCATGAATAACCATCATTCGTAGCTCCTTTTGTCTCATTCGTTTCAAATGCTCTTTCTTCAAAAGCCTGTTGAAACATACATATCCCCGTACAGGACCTAAGGGCGTGATGGGGTTCAGAGGAGAGCCTGGGGATGGGGGCACAAACTCCCCAGGGGCGAGAGGGGAGCCCGGCACGCCTGGTTGGCCGGGGGTTCAGGGCATCCGGGGGATGAAAGGCAGCAAAGGCTTTCGGGGAGACGAGGGCATCAGGGGCCTCAATGTGAGTATGTTTTCAATTGATGTCATAAGCCCACTTTTGAGAAAAAATCCTACATATATAAACTTAAAATTCGATTTGTAGCACTAAACTTAGCAAATTCACGGTTTCATTTTTTCTCACCTCGCAACTGACCTGCACAACACCGTAATAAAACAACACGGCTGTGATAAAAACCCTTTCGGGACGCTGTAATACCGTAACTCTTGACTCAGGGTAGCCCAGGCCGCCCAGGTGCGGACGGCTACAAAGGCGACCCTGGAGAGCCGGGCTCCAGCGTGCAGTCCATGAAAGGTGACATGGGAGAACGGGGGCCCAAAGGCGACGAGAAGCAGTACCAAGAAGAGTGAGTAATCCAGCGTCACCTTCAACAAATTTACCGAATTTAACCGCCGTATCTACCTTACCATTTGGGCGGATAAAAGAGTTCCTTTTTTTCAAGAGGAACTTGAGCAAGACAATTTTTTTCAGATTAGCCCAATCTTTCGGTGTGGATTTGCTTATTGAACTTTCATGACGGCCGCTATTCTCCTAGTTAAGAGTTTATTTTCTTTTTATTACCCGTGCAAATTGTATGTTTGCGAAAAAAATGTTGACTAATTATTTATCTTAATTGATACCCTTGGTATATTTGTTTATTTCGTGTCCACATCTTAAGCAAATAGATAATGGAGTATTCGTTTTTCAAGATCCTCGGGTCAGCAATCACCGAAACTGTGTCAGAAAAGGCAATCCGTATCAGCGATACCGAGCAATATATTATTTCGCATGAGATTTACCGAGAGTAAGAGGCATCTTAAGGAAATAACACCATTTGCCAGCCATTTCTGGTTGGGCGCGTGTACTGTAATAAAATAATTTATTAGTTTTAATAATCACAAAAACATACTGTCTTATGCATTAAATGGAGGAGTAGGCATGATGGTTAAGTTTAGTTAAATTGTTTTCGTTATACATTCGTTCATTTGATGCATCCATACGAATAAAAGAACAAAACGCGTCACGTTATAATCATTAAAATGTATTTCCATGTAACATAATTTCAAACGTTTCGGCCTCTGGTCATCTTCGGAGAAAAAGAAAATTTTTGGAAATACAGAATTGAAACTAATTTAGCTCATGCTGTATAAAATTGCACAAGAGAAAAACGATACTAAGCAAATGATAATACAAAAAAAATCAAGGAAAATGAAAAATGAAGGTTCAAACAAATTTGAAGGGAGATGCAGAAAAATATGAATTGAGGTTATATGTCAGGTGAATGAGCTGAGGCAATTATTTAAAGCAGGTTTAAGTTCGAAAATATACAAAGACTCAGAAATTCGTATATCTGTGTAACATTTTGCCTTCGATATGATAGAAAATTGGTTCACCAAAAAATGTCTATTGCATTTATCAGAAAGTTCAAGGACAACTAAAAACGGAAGCGATGACAAAACAGCATTTATTTTGGAACTTTTAACCGGAATGCTCGTTGATTTTGGTTTGGAGAGTACGAGATGTCCATCCAACTTACTCTGATGCACAACGTGCACAACTAAACTTAATAACATGAGAAGCTTGAATTCTAGCAGGAAGTTTATCTTTATAGCTGGAAAAATATTCGAAAAGTATTCACTTAGACAATTTTGAAGCACATGTCCCCAAAATATTTCCCTCATACCACCGCAAGTTCTTTCCTCGGCTTCTCAGATTGAGTACCAAAGTTAAGAAGCGAAACGTACATAAGTTGTGCCTCGACAGGCGTCATCGTTAGCCTCGTGAAAAATGTTGCCATCATAAACACTATTGAAGAGATGAGCGTATTTTAGAACTGACAAAATTTGTACAGGAGCCACCGTCTTTAAAATGAGACCTCCAAAATCGACAAATCATAATTCAAATGTAGCAAATTTTAAACATTGAACCCTGTATTTGGACATCATTCCCACTGAAACGAGCAGGTACCCTCCTCCCTCTGTTGACGAGTTCGTGATGAATGGAAGTCCAGGCCAGGACGGTCGCCCTGGAGTGAAGGGCTCCAAGGGCGAACATGGCATCCGTGGCTGGCGGGGCAAGCCTGGTCGCCAGGGCGCCACCGGGCCGCAGGGAATGAAGGGTTTCAAAGGAGCCCCAGGCCTTGCTGGCCTTCCTGGACTTTATGGTGATAAGGTGACTAAAAGTACTGGAAACATTTTATTTCTCGCAATAAATTTTACGAAACTTTTTCTCATTTATGGAAAGGTGTACAACATTCTTCTAATTTTGAAGAAGACAGTATTTTTTTGTAAATAACATCGCATTTTGTATGTTACTGCCAACAGTTATTACAACCAAACAGCTAAGAATAGATTTCATTTGAGAATACCGTACTCTCGTTGGAGGAAGAAGCTAAACTAATAATAGTAAAGCATACCATTGCGAAAGTTCCATGAATTCAACTGAGGAAATTTATCAGCTATATTGTTGAATTATTTTGTCTACTGTTGAATGATTACACAATGCATTTTAGATTATTGCACTCCTCCTTAAAATTATGGTATTTTTACTCATTAATAGTTAATGAAATAATGCCATTGTTTATCCCTAGAATAAAGTTCCAGCAACATATTTCCCCTGAAAACGTCACTTTTCTGGAGTTAATTAATGAGACCATTCACTAGAAAATACGACTCAATGGGTGTGGGCAAATGTGTCCATGCAGACGAAAGGCATTGCGTGTGTAAAAATTGCACTTTTCATGAGAGAATAGTGAAATCTCTCATTCTGACGCTTTTTGGTATTCAATAAATTGAACGTCAGCGCCATAGTATGAGAAGTCTATTTTCATTTGAAAGATTTCAAAGAATACTGGTTCTAGTAACATTTAAAATTATAAAGTTTCCAATGGCTGGCATCGACCGCATCGTGGAGTACTGCGGTTAGAAATCATAATTTACCTTCTTGCATGCCAAGAATTCTTACATTCAAGTAGAAAACTGCAGGAATCTGTTTACATTCCAAATTGTTTTATAAATAGGTAGTTGATGTGTTCCAAACATGATGAACAACCAATTCGTAGTTGCTTATATAACTTTTTTAGCTTATGGAAAAAATTAACATAGACAAGCAGCAACTATAAGAAATTTTTCTTTTTGTTTACCATTTAGAGTTTTGACCCTCGCCTGTCCTACAGGGTGACCGCGGGGAGCCTGGTTACGACGGCCGCCCTGGGCCCGTGGGAGAAATTGGCCTTCCGGGGATCTACGACCCAAACCTGATGGAGTTTTACGCTGGTCCTCCTGGTGGGTAGTAGACACGCTTGAAACTTCACCTATACCCTGTCATGACTGAATTATATTTACGTTAGGGTTGCATCTAGCTTTGTACAAAAACTAGTCGCTGTTTTATGCACGTATATAAACTATAAGACGGCGTTTCAATTGCTACGCAAGCTAGCGGCAGTTGTATGTATCGGGACCTTATGGTCCTTTTTGTCGATAAAAGGTTAAATGTATTCTGTATATTTTGTGTAATTCCATGCCAATAAATACTCGTACGTTACAAATATCATTGAGTGAAATTGATTTATAATGTTATTTATCGACGTCAACTTAAAGCCCGTGAAAATGTATCTCGTACCTGAAAAGTACCAAGATCGAATCATTTGTGATCCCGTCATAAAAACTTTATGCAATAGATCAGACTTCCCATAAAACGACACGTTGCTGAATAAAGCCTTTGCAAAAAAAATGTATTCCGCCCTTTATTTTTGAAAATAATATCGACGATCGCCTGCCAATGACATAAGGCATTTCAATGAAAAACAAGTGTTCTCAGGATTAAAAACTTAGCTGTTAGCAACGACTGGAAAACAGAAATGACATGTTGCTAATTTTATCACGTAACCTTTTATTCTTCCACTCAAAGTCGTCCCTCACGACACCATGGTCTTGGGCGATGCTGATATGTGCACATTGAGAAGTGATGTGAGGACGCTCGTATCCATCAGCAATGAATTATTTAAAAAACTGAAACTGTTTCTTTCAGATTAGTCTGATTGTTGGGAATCGAACCCTGAGTGTAAAAACTGTCACTTTTATTGAAATGTTTGGTCAGATGAATTGTTCTACATTCTGTAAGATATCTCAGCGGTTTCAAAACCCTTGTTCAGTAGTGCGTGATGTTGCGGAGTTCGGCTGAATAATTCTCTCGATCAGGCTATTGCGTTATTGGTACTCGAGTTTAGATAATGTAAAAATCCTGGTTTTGGTATAATTTGACACAGTTAACCGCACTTGAGAGTTAGCGTAAAAATCTGGAGCTGTGGGATGCGCGCTATTTTAAGGATGTGTTTACTATGGAATATAGTAACGGAATATCACAGTTTGGAACTGGGAACACGGTGTCCATAGGCTCATGTTCTTCTCTGCGTGCATGGCATCCGTAAAACGTTAATGTCCAAACACTAATTAAATGAAATAACTGTCAAAATGTTAGACATAATATTTACCTCACTATAAATTCACACTACTGATGAAAAAGAATCGTTTTGTGTAGCGAATATAGATCTAAAATTTATGTCATCGGTGCTTCTTATGAGTCTAATGCACAGATATGAAAAGAAATTACTAAACATGTACGACCAAATCAAAAGCGCTCTCAGTGTAATGCAAAATTTTTTCTTAATTATATGAAATTCCCTGAGTCTATGAGTCAATTGTATTGTGAGTCTACTGATGTGTTGGGTCTGTCAACTCGCTGCCGCATGGGACTCAAAATTTAAGATTCCCTGAATCTATGAGACAATATCCCCGTCCTATTGGTAATTGAAATTGGAAAGTTTAATTCCCTGAGTCTATGAGGCAATATGCCTGGCCTATTGAAAATTGAAACTGGAAAGTTTAATTCCCTAAGTCTATGATACAATATCCCCACCTTATTGGAAATTGGAATTGGAAAGTTTAATTCCCTGAGTCTATGAGACAATATCCCAGCCCTATTGGAAATTGGAATTGGAAAGTTCAATTCCCTGAGTCTATGAGACAATATCCNTGAGTCTATGAGACAATTGTATAGTAAGTCTACTGATGTGCATTGTGTTGGGTCTGTCAGCTCCCCTCTGCATGAGACTCAAAATTTACCATTTGGTGGCTTTCAATTAACGACGCGCTTGTGTTCACTTGTGTTAAAATTAACCTTTTTCACTTAGTACATATATTGATGGAGCTTTATCAGTATAAAAGTTGTGATAACTAAAAATACGAGTGTAACAAATCAATAAAGGCGTCTGTTTATTCTGATATCAAGGGTAAATGCCTGAAAACAGGTCAAAGCTACTTTGGTTATTCTCCTGACATTCAACTCCAAGTCTGCATTTTGTGCTAAAATATCGGATCAGACATGGGCAAGGATGCATTTTCGTTATATATATTTACATTGTGATTTCACTTATACATCCTGGCCTCTCGGCAAGAGAATTAGTGCCTTGTGCATCTCTATCGCCATGACTATGGCAAATTCATTGAAGAAATGCCCCCATGTCTCTGGCCCCATAATGGTTATTGCATTTCGCTGGAATACTGCCTGTTCATTTTTAAATGATGCTATTGGTCATCTTATTTTCAGCACTGAACTTGTACTACTTCTTTTCTACAGATAATATATTACAGTTATGTTTAATTGTAGGACAAATCTAGCATAGATCTGTAATCGATTTTAATACCTACAACGTAGGACCCCACGAAGGACTTTCTATTAATTACAAGTAGCAAATTTAAACACTGGAATCGTCAGTCCAAGTGCAGGTAGTCTTGAGTAATTCAGCCGAAAAAAATGGACAGCTTCTGGGACCGAATATCTGTCTAAAAATTCGGGTACCATACGGATTGTACGTCAAAATTGAGATTCTGATCAGTGATAGATGAGAGTCAGTGAAAATGTGAATGGCAATCACCGAAAATTAGCATGAGATTTGTTTTGCCTTGTGTTCATTTATGATTCACCATTGTTTCGTGTGAATTTAAATGCATCAAGCTCATTTTACTAGGATTGTTTGTCAATATGCGTGTATTTACAAAAATTTCACTAAAATCTGGATTTTCAAGAATCCGGTTGGGTTCTCCCTTCACAAGATGGGGATTTTTGAAGACGTACTGCACTGTGAAATATCTGATGAAACAGTTCGTATTCCTGAGCGCTCACATCCGTCTGAGGACGAAGACACCATCTATTAATTAGAGACTGCCATTTTAGAAAACCAAGATGCATGTAACTATTCCCCAGTTTCCACAAGCTCCCCAGACAAGTTCACTGTCCATGGAAAAAAATACTCCAGATAATGCCCACTAGAGGGCTCCCAAGCTGCTTGCTCTTTTTTTGACTGAAGAAACAAATATATTCCTGAGAGGCTGTTTTGAACACGCTGTACGAAAACCAAAAAGTCATTTTTTGACAGGATTCTCATGCAAGATGAAACATAAGTCCGTTGCTGTGACTGAGAGTAAAATAAAATCTACACTGCGGAAACATCTTGTCTCACCGTCCCTAAAAAAGCTGATGTAGCAAGCTTCTCGAGGAAAAGTCGTGCTCACCGTTTTTTGGAGCCAATATGGATCAAATAGTGTTGAAATATTTAGTAGAGATCCTACAATTGCTACGATTAGCTTTACTTTACTAATTTGTAAACTACGAGAAAGTATCAAGCTTGAAACTCTCAGACCTACTGATCGGGGAAGTCCGTGTCATTCAAAACAATTCGTCAGCCTGCATCTCAATATTGGCCTGACGGAAGAGTACTCTAGTGGCTACGAAATTCTTCCTTACACTTTTACTATTTAATCTGACTTTTGAAGTCATTTTGAAGGGATGGCGTTTCCCATGTGGTACACTGATTTATTGCAATGAAATCGTGGCTTGAAACAGCTAACTGACTTCTACGGACAATGTCTTCGGAACTACACAAACACTGGGAAACATTTTGCGCTGTTGGTCTCTTACCAGATCTTATATAGAGAAAGTTAATAACTGTTTCATGTTTTGTCCGTCTAAATATTGCCAGGGGCTGCTTTGGAAAAGCGTTAGGATAGTACTCTCACTCCATCTTTGAACTAAAAAATTTCTCTCACATGTCCCATTCATCGCGGAAACGTTATATTTTGTTTAGACAAGTCACTGTGGTTCGATTCCTTTTTCTGTCTGAATTCCTATTACAGGTACATGAAACTAACGAAATTACGGAACAGAGTAACCTCCGTATTGATAAAATATAACAATGTATTTGAATTACCTACAATTTTCTTTTAAAAACCGTCATTCTTTTAACTGCTACCCAAGGTTCAGTCGGCTTATCCGAATTCCAAAGTAATTCATACTGATATTTGATGAATTAGGACGAAATCTTCACTTATGTTATAGAAACACAAGTTCGGTCGACCCGTCTGGATTCCATGATAATTGAAATCAATATTTGATAATTTACTTCGATATTTTCACACATGTTACAAGCACACAAAACCCAGTCGACCCGTCTGGAGGCCAAGATAATCTATATTAATATTTCTTAATTTACTACGATATTTTCACACATGTTACAGGCCCACAGGGTCCGGTCGGCCTACCTGGGTTCCAAGGAGACCGCGGCAGGGATGGCTACCCAGGCGGTGTTGGGCGCAGGGGAGCCCCCGGCCCACCAGGGGCCTCTGGGGTCGTCGGAGAAGATGGCAGACCTGGAAGAAGTGAGCCAGGAGACCCTGGAGTTCAAGGTATGTTACGAGTAGCTCGTGCTTTAAAGCATACGTTAATGTATACTAGGTAACTTCCACTTGAAACTGATGTTAAGTAACTTGTTTCCAATCAATACTGAGTGGCTTCGGTTTGTTGCTGTATACTTCTGCTTGCGTTATGTTATTCGATACTAGTGATATCGGCTTTATCGCTAAGTAAAGAGTAGCTGGTGTTTCTATAAATGACGGCTGAGTAATCTGCATTGACTGTAGTCCCTCGCTATATCACGGTCCACTTTTCGTGGTCTCAGTGCACTAAGAATTTTTTAAAATATTCAATATAAATTTGCAATATTTTCTCAATACATTGCATATTCATTAACATAGAACTAAAGGTATGGTTATTTTATAAATTACGTATAGATGCTTTTTAGATTAAGTTTGATGTTGAAATGTTTAAAAAGTATTTTAGAGCGTCGAAACAGTTGAAAGAGTAATCACCTTAAACAAGATGTTTATACTTCGTAAATTTTCAACTATTGTAAACGTTCTGAGCACCCGCGACAGTCGATGGCTACTGAAAATGAAGTACAGGCGTACCTCGCTTTACGATGCCTACCTTTACGATATTTTGCTCGTATGATTGCTTTTGATAAATTACTTTATGTGGAAAGTCGCATAATCGTACAATGAAGTAGGCCTGTAATTCGCTGCTATGCGTTGTGCTGTTATGGTTAAATTTATTTACAGTTGGTTGGAGGTTTTTGTAGTCTGAGATATTACTCCGAATTCTACCGATGATAACTACGTTCTGTCTTACTCTTGAATAACCAGCTTCATCCACAGTGATACGTTAAATTTTTACCGATTGTTTCCTTGCTAGAGTTTTATTTTCGTATCTGATATCCAGTTTAGTATTTCAAGCAGCTGAATGCAGTGCTGATACGATTAAGTTAGGGATACGATGTGAGATGTTTGATTTCACTACGACTTCCATGCGATATTATTGGCCATTTACAGCCGTAACTGATTCATCGAGACTAATAGCTAGAAGGGATTCAAAACAGTTTACAATTGTTATTTTCATAGCGCCTTTCAATTGAGAAGAAATGTGGTTCTGGAAAAATAGTAAAATATTGAGTTTAGATGGTGGGTAACATTGACATTGTAGCTAAATGCACATTAGGTCGTAGATTACTGCTCATTAGAATCACAGTCAAGTTGTCTGTTGCTGTTTTCCCTCAAGTTGTTTTTTGAGATTTGATTTTCAAGTTTTTTTATTTAAGTTTCCATTTTGAGTTTCCTTTTCAACTCAACTCGTTCACTTTGTGTCTTAGATTATGTGAACAGCGCGCGCGGGCGTCGAATAGCAAGCGCTAACCTTACGGAATGTTATCATAATTTTATTTTAATTGAATCTATTTTCAGTAATCGGTTGTGAGTAGTGCATAAGGGCGAAAAGTTTGTTCAAAAACTAACTGATTAAAATATTTGAAATTATTGTGAGGTACAATTATAATTTTAAAAGTCTTTACAAATTGATCAAGGAAGATGGGTGTTGTGAACTTATGCAGGCAATCATAATTTACCGTATATGCATGACATTTTCCGTCTACAGAAGCTCTGAGTCACCGGTATACCGCAGATAAATTGGGACGCACAATTGAAGCTAGTCGCATTTTTGTTTTTGCAAAAACGACGAAAACCTAGCCAAAGAACTGCGTGGAAAAGTTAAGGATACTGTTCACAGTCGTTACCATGTCCTGGGCCATTCCCAAAGGGGTTGCTGCTGGTCAAACGGCTGCAGCTCTAGAATGAACTCCGCTGAGCTTATCGTAAGACAAAATTTTTCGTTGAAATGAAAGGAAAATATTCAATGCTGATCTATGGCTACCTCGTCTGCAAGTTCATTGACCTTGATGGAACGAACTTGCATCTCTATGGTCGCTCTGAGTTTATTGCAGTAACGGTTTTCAAGTTTTCCTTCATTTCGTCAAGAATACGAAAATTCGACTGCGCTTTCTTCTGACTCGCCATTCATTTTCGGTGTACCACTAACTGAACGCCTCTGCAGAGATGAAAAACACATTTCCTTACTGTGATAATTGCTTAACTATAATTTGTAAAAACGTTTTTTTTACGTGAACATGGCCGTGCAATGGGATTCTGAATACTATATTGGTGTGAATGCGGTGCTTTGATGTCTGTATGTATTGCACCTGTTGTTAAAAAAATAGCCCTCAGCATCACGCGATTCCAACGTCGGAAAATTTTTCTTCTCGTACACTCGTCAACACCCGGCCTAGGGATATTATGCACCTGCATAACGTTCATCACAAAAATTATTTTCCGCCGACATTACAGTAATGAATGTCATTGAAACGTCATTAATTCCAGTTTATCCTGACCACTTCAACTCCTGAAATGGCACGAAAACATTCCAAAGGGAATCTTGAACTGATATCCGTTCACTTTTCTAGACTCAAAGTGCAAGAGGTACTACGTGTTTATATTCATGTAATGATAAATAATTCTCGTTTTAAACTCTTCTCTCCGTTTGTCTGCTTACAGGGTCCCCGGGCATCCCTGGCGTACAGGGGCCTAGGGGAGAAGTGGGGCCTCCTGGATTTGCCGGACGGAAAGGATTCGTGGGGGATCCAGATTTTGGGGCCAAGGGGGCGGATGGCAGGCTTGGGCGGCCGGGCATTAACGGCATGCAAGGGCAAATCGGCTACCCTGGTCGACCAGGTAAATTTCTCGTTGACATTTGGAGCACGTGTGTTAAGGCTTCGTTCCGTGATTTCTTAATTTGGAGTAATGTTGCCTAATTTGAAGAGGCTGAAAATTCAGTTAGTTTTGTATCTTGATGAAATTTCATTCCAAAATCTATCAATACGTATAAGGCCGTAGCTTTTTGGGAAGTACAGATAAACCGATAATGTAACAGTGTAGTAATACCAATTTACAAAGAGAAGAACTGAAATTAAAAAGTAAACTAAATTATCATAATTTCAAGATCTAGAAGAAAAGACCTAAGCCACTAGGAAGGAGAAAAGTTGAAAGTAAGGGGCCCTAAGCCATACATTCCACAGAGCAGCAATGTATGGTGTCGTAAACGAAAAGCAAGAGTGCAAGAGGAAACAGCAAGGCTACCAGCCGGAATGAGCTGGTCCAGCCTGATAACGGGTAGGTAATCAGCTCAGCCTCCACGATCATTAATTCTGTTGAGTCGGCCGTAGAGATTCAACCATCCAAATTATTCAGTTTCAAACGCGTCTTACATAACGTATTTACATGAAATTTAGCACAGTCCGTTAAAAGCTTTTTCAAAGCTTATCCTGAGATAGCACGGTATTAACAAAGGCACAACAATGACATCGTAAGGGCACGGGCTCAAATGCAGCCTCGGAGTCGGCAGCTGTCAGTAACAGGCTTAGCGTTGGACGAGTTGAAGTGTGAAGATGAAAAACGGTTTTTAATGTGTGGAGGTGAGATATTATAAAGACGAAGCTCTTTCAAAGACATTTCCAAGTAGAACAATGTTCTGTTTGGGTCAAACAAGTCGTGCAAACTACTAAAAACGAGAGAGCATAGAAATCTTTGCACGAACAAGGAACAGAAACATTCGGAGAGTTTCTTCTGATGAGAAACCATTACAGTTATTGTGCATAGTCAGCCTCTAAGCCGATCATAATAAATGTATCGGGAGAAAACTGAACCTCAGTGTTAAAATTCCCTAGGAGCATGCAAGTTTTTCAGTGCGTTATATTCCTTCATGTCATGGACGATCGCTGTACGTTACTCACACTCGTAAGTACACGTCACTCAATTTTACTCATCTAATGTGGGTTAGAAAAGGCTACAAGGAAGCTGTTTCAACATTGTAAAAATTTCTCAGCTGTAATAAATCAGGCTGATCATCTTGACAAGTCGGGCCACTCGAAACTGTTGCGAGACCGGCCCCTTTGGCCCCGATCAATGCACGAGCAGTCTAACTAACGCAAGTGTGGAGATGTAAGATATGGCGCTAGTGCAGGAGGCAGAGGCTTTACACGAGTGCGTCTTGGATGAGAGTCTGAGCTTTCTATCTGTTGTTATTTCTCCCGAAGTTCGACTCGACTCTAGAATTTTGTACACTGTTGAACCTTTGTGGTTCATCTCGAATAGGATTGTCTTAACATATTTTGAAAGGGATAACTTTGATCTTGAAAGAGATTCTGCACACTGTACAACCTATGTGGCTCATCTCAAATAAGTTTGCACTTACATGTATTGAAATTTATAGATTTTCAAGATTCCGAACTACTTAGTCAATAATGATAATATACAGTACATCTGTTGTAATGAAACGATTGTTAGAATTTCAGTAATTGTAGGGCAGAACTACCAGTTGAATGAATCACACATATCGTTCAGAAGTTATTAAGTTCAGCCAATATTCAGATTGCCCTTGGAAATTACACAAGGAGCCCAATGAACACAGAGCTCAAGATTATTGAGCGAGTCTGTTTCGAAGGACATATCTTCATTCTAATAGAACTGACGTGAAATACATGCTGGTTTTGAATACCTTGCAATTAGTGATAGAACTTCCAAGTGCTCTGGAAACGTGCCGCTTAAGCATCCTGTGTCACGGGAAGCCCTCCGTGACTCCACGATAATTCACCAGCTCAGCCAAGAGTCGAACCTTGAATCTCCTCACTGGAAGAGGAGCGCGCTGACCACTGCACAATAGAGCCCCCAAATTATAAGAAATGCAATCATCGGCTGTATGTCAGTAGCTATATTTTAATCCCTGCATACCTATTGCCAGGTCCCCAGGGCATTCCCGGAATTGGAGTCGCCATCAAGGGCCCAAAAGGCTTCAAAGGTCTCATGGGACCCGTGGGGGACCCTGGATTCTCCCCACCAGACGCCCCCAACGGCTACCCCGGCATCAAAGGACCGAAGGGAGATGCCTGCGTACCCAGACTACGTGAGTGGGCTACGTGTGGAAAATTCATCTCATAATAATTATTAGATTCATGTACACACACCTAAACATATATCGGATTTAAAAAAAAATCATGACGCTCTTGAATCTTTGAATTGTAAGCACAGGCACAGAATATTCGTCATCAAAAAGATGAACTACCTTTTATTTTGTGAAAAAATGTATTTGGCCGTCCTCAGCATTATAGAACAATAGGAATTACGTAAGATCACGGCCTTAAGAGTACAACATTAATCATACTTGACGTTGACAATCGAGATCGAGCTTGAATACTTTTATTGTAGAGAAGACTGAGTAGCGTGAACGGTCAACGTGAAGGATTTCCATTGTTCCAGTCAAGATTAACTCCCGCGAGTTATTTCTGACGAAAGAAACATAGTCTGAATCCTCCAAATAGAAATTTTCCGTGGGGACTCAAGCTGTACATCGGCTTGATTGCTGTGCGTGGCCCGGTTTATCAGCAAACTCCTGGAATTTATTTGTACATTCTAATATGCACATCACTTCAATAAATTTGGACTTCACTTAGAGCAACACAAATTATTACCACTCCATAAGATTACTACAGAATATAAACTACCCTGTAGTAATAACTTAGTAATTACCACATGAATTATTCATGTGGTTATTAAACATGATCCAAATTGTGGACTTTTGTAACTTCCTTGAAGAACCTTCTTAAGTAATAAATTATTATTATTAATATTTCACGGATGTCCTTATTCATCAGCGAGAGTATTGGTTGTTAATAATTGAAAAAAAGAGTTCCGCTCACCAAGTCTTAAATGTTGCCCACAGAGTCTCCATGCGAGGCGGGCGACCGAGGTGACCCAGGCTACCAAGGCAGTCCAGGCTTCAAGGGAGAGCCCGGCTTTCAGGGAGAGAAAGGCACCAAAGGGTTCTCCGGCAGCGTCGGTGCTGCTGGCAACCGCGGACTGGCAGGCATAGCCGGCTCTCACGGTGTGTGGAACGGGGTTGTTGGTGTTGTTGCTTCACATTTACGGAGGAATTCGGGAGCTGGCTCACACAGCCTCCAGTCGTAGCTTTTAGTCAAGCTAATTTTCACTTCATGTGCCTCCACCTGCAAGTTATCCTGGAACAGAAGAATCACATT
This sequence comes from Orchestia grillus, assembly GCA_014899125.1. Lineage (NCBI taxonomy): Eukaryota > Metazoa > Arthropoda > Malacostraca > Amphipoda > Talitridae > Orchestia > Orchestia grillus. Next base: position 16,870 of record VOMN01004463.1, read on the forward strand.
CCACGTATCTTAGTTACCTTAGAGATCTTTGGGCTTTCACGCCCGGGCCAAATTGGGTGCCGCCTCTTAAACACGCAATCTTAACCCAAAAGTTACAAACATTTTCTGTCATGAGAACACTGGTGTCTAACGGTGCATCGGTGTTAGCTGGATAAGCCTGGCTTGCCGAGTGATATCATCTCTTGGTGTTAGCGGAATAAGCTTGAATTTCACAGTGATAATTTCTCTTGTCTCATTCACCCATGTCCAGAAACATGGTAATCTTGACTTATTTTTAGGTTCCACTAATCAATCCTTTGAAAAGGGTATGATCCTAAGATAAGAATTTCCTATCAAGTCTTGTTCTCAGAAAATGAGTGTAACGAAATCATTCTGTTGTATCATAATGGGTTAATATTAAAGGATATTTTCAGTGATACTCTCTCTTGGCTGATTATCGCACGATCTGACACAGGGTAGTCCAAGAAGATTTTCTACCAAATATTTTTCACACGTTCTGAGTTCAGAGGAAACATTTTGTTGTACGATATGTGATTATAATTATTGGAGGCAATTTCCCACCGAAATGAAAGCCCCGAATCCTACCGGCCCACCTTCCAAGTTTCTTTCTTCCAAGATGAAATTAAAATGTCTTCTGAAAACAAAGGAGCAAATGTCTTATACTATAGTACATGGTCTCTCTTTGATTACAGGGAAAATTGTGACACTTGAGTACTTGCGTCGGTTAGGTTTTGCTCTAGGACTTCGAAGGGGAAAAGAACAACAAATATACTCGCACTTTGACTGTCCAGAACTCAGATTTTGTGCTTATGGTGCAGGTATTCGGAACTCTTAATAATAAAGTTAAAATAAGACTGACTGCTGTAGGAAGGAAAATTGTGATAACGATGAGTTTGCAATGAACACGCAAATCAAGACAAAATACACATACGGTAATTGGCCTTAAAAAAGTGAATATATATTTTGGAACGGTTTGAATTGACTGGTTAGTGCTTGAGATTTATTGACTGGTCAGTATGTGAGATTTATAGACTGGTTGGTGGCTGAAATTCATTGACTGATCAATAACTGAGATATATTAACTGGTTTGTGCTTGAGATTTGTAGATTAGCCGGTGCCTGAGATTTATGGATTAGTCAATGCCTGAGATTTATGGATTAGTCAGTGCCTGAGATTTATTGACCGGTCAGTGAGTGATATTCGTAAGCGAGGTAAAATGCGCGTGTTGTCTGATGTGAAAAGTATGTAGTCGTGAACTGCAAAACCCTCGTGAAGTTGGTAAATTTGCTGTACTCGCACTTTTTCTCGTCTTCCTCATGAAACTGTCTTCTGAAGCATAAGTAGCGACTAAATGGTTTCTTTAAAATATCAAAGTAAATTCAATAAACGTGATGTAAAAATGATTGTCAGAAAAGTCACTGATTATCAGAATAGAATTTAAAATTGAATTGTGTATTTTTCCCTCGTTGATATTGTCTCCATGATAACTCACTTCCACCGGATAGTTAACTTCTCAGTCATTTTGGAAAAAGAAGCGTAGGGATGTTTCATGCAATCTAAGAAGTTAATTAATTTCTACAGGTGATATCTAAAAAGTTATCAAGTAAATGCGTACAATGACATGGAAGCCATGTTTAAATTGTAAGACGAAATAGAAGGAGACTCTCGTAATCGAAAACATACTAAGCTCTCCGACTTGACCTCGCTCCTCAGGACTGTATGGGTTTGCTGGCCGCAAAGGCGATGCTGGGGATGCCATCCCCGGGCCTGTGGTCCCCGGCGTGACGGGAGACCCAGGGTATCCGGGTCCCATTGGGGACCCAGGGCCACGCGGCAACCAGGGTTGGCCAGGAGCCAACGGTCGACCTGGTGTGACAGGTGACGAGGTACGTAACTCTTCAAATTTCATTAATTAACATTGTGTTTTTCACTTTGTAAAGCGAGGAAAGTTCCCACTAAACAAAGTTGTTTCGCTTGGTTTCATGAGACCACAGACGATTGGCGTGCTGCTTATTTATTTTCAGTGTTCAACAATTGAGAATCCCACTCTTTTTAACCAAGTGTTTTTTATGAGCGAAATCCATCTCTTTGCTGTTTTAGTCTCTGTCAAGCGGATGTTGCTTACTTCATTAGACATTTCCTAACTAATTATTTTTTAGAGCTATGTTTCTGTATTATAATTTGACCTATTCAATTCTTAGAAAGTCATTTACTCATTGAACTTACAGGAATATTAAACTATGAATTTATTAAGCTTCATGTATCTTATCCCTGCGTGACACTCAAACACTGTGTCGTTTCTGCGACTAAAAGTCTGTTTTTTGTACATTTGGCTCGGTGATGGCATAAAGCAACACGTGACCGGTAGCTACCAGCTGGTGAATGAACGTTTTACACTTTCAATACTACGTCCGTTAAACTCAAGCATGAATGGCTAGGAAAATAGTACGTGGAATTATTTACTTTCTATTCGTTTTTTCATTCAATCCTCGAAATTTAAATTATATACTTATATACTTAAAATTATATACTTATATACTTAATTATATAAAATCCAAAATAGCCAGTATATAATTATAAACTATATACTGGCACGTGGCATGTCATTCCATCCCAATTGCGGACTAATTGCTTAAACGTGTTTGCTTCAACTCGGTCAAATTGAAACGAAAACGTACAAACGAATCAATTTTGGAAGTGCAAAACACGCCGGGTATAAGCGTATTTTTTAAGAGAATTAAATCTCACTTGTCTTTGCTGAATATACTGACGTATGAGGTCGCCAAGACGTTGGTACCACTGTTTCATTCTTTTTGGTCCTGATGTTGTCAACATAGAGTCATCCCTGCATGCGCGCTAGTTGGTTCTAGCAAACAGCCGCTCTACAGTCGTCCACCAGCATAGAGTGGTATTGATTAGAGCACGCATCGAACGATACCGATGATATTTGTGTAATAAGAAACAAACAAAATGTGTCATAAAAAAATAAGGAAATTGAGCGATTATTTGCTGGAATCGATCTAGCTCTCCACCCCGTCTGACATATTCGCCTCCCGGCGGTATAGTCAAGCATCCAGCGGCGGTGTCTTCGCTTGGGCAGCAAAAGTTATGTACAATTTTAGATATATGTAGAATTTTTGGGAAAAGTAAGAGCGCTATGCGGAGGATGACTGTAAGTTCAGAGTCTCATGTTCATCTCCAGCTGATTTTGTCGCGACTAATGTTCATTGTAGCATCGGTGATTGCCTCATGTTCACCTTCTCATGTCTCCGCATTATGCTCATAATCTCATTTTGGTCATCTCATGTTCATCTTCTCATGCTCTTCATCTCATGTTCATCATCTCATGTTCATAGATGCATATTCTTCATCTCATATTCACCAACTCATGATCATTTGCTCATATTCATCATCTCATGTTCACCATCTCATGTTCGCCACCTCATGTCACCCCCGCATATCACCACCCCACTTCACCACCCCTCCGCTCACCCCCCACTCGCCCGACAGGGGGACGTGGGCAGCCCCGGCACCCCAGGTTACCCAGGCAGGAACGGCATGCCCGGCAGGAACGCCTTCTTCGCCGGCCCCGAGTACAAAGGACAGCGGGGCGACACCGGACCTCCGTCAGTAGTGGGCTTGGGCTTGGGGGCGTGTGCCTTGGGGCTTGGATTCATTCGGAGATCGCACCGTGTGTCAAATTTTCACTGTGGTTTCGTTCTTGGGTGAAAACCATCATTGCCCTTTTCCTTGTGACCAAGTTAAGTGGGAACTAAATTTTCCACTGCTAGAACGATGATTTTGTGGTCGGGTCAATAAGTTTTCAATGTCAGGATACAAGTGATGTAATTATAGTAATGAATATGGTAAAAATGTGTATAGTTGCAAAAATCCTTAGTGTAATGGATTAATGGATTTTGATGTTATACAGTACTCTCCGTACCGTCTTTTTTTCGGTTGCGAATGGCGGCACACACGTGGGTCTAGTTTTACATGTCTTAAGATGGGCGGCGAAAATTCATCTTGAATTGGTTTCTTGCGCGTGTTGCAGGGGCTTCCCAGGGGTGCAAGGCCCCAAGGGCATCAAGGGCGAAGACGGAGGCTTCTTCACGCTGCAGGCCGAACGTGGAGATCCTGGACCTCGAGGTAAAAGATGCTGTACCTAAGGTCTTTTTTATAACATCACATTGTCTTGTATACGCCTAAGTCTACTCTGAATTTAGTCATTTTAAATACGTATAGCTTGTTGCGTTGAATATGGGGGACGAAAAACGAGAATTTGTTTCTGACGCTTTTTTTAGTCCGGCGGTGCAATCAGTCGACTGTTATCGTAATACAGTGTTCGTCAAGTGTCTTAATGAACAATTTTAAAATTTATTTGTGAAAGCAGTTGATAAGATACATTACTTTGACTCGTTCCAATTTGATAAAAAGATGTTATCGAAGTACGTTTATTCCACGGTGTACAAATGAACGAGTCAACTTAACATTACAATTAAATTTTAAAGCTGTTAAGAGACCTTATGAACCTCCTGTATATTTCCTGAGTGATATTTTTGATATTTTCCTGATAGATTTTAAATCAATTATTTGAGTATAATAAGCGTAAATTACAAATTCAATACTTAAAAATAGTGTGCAAAAATTGTACCAGTTATTTTCGGTGCAAGAATTTCACATGACGTATTAGACGTGATCATAAATAATTACGAGTACGTGCTAAAAATTTCCCCGAACGAAACACTTTTTCAATAGAATAATGCGAAAAGGCATGATAGTGAGAAGCTGCAGTAAGCAGGATTAGGAGTAGGCAGCAGCTGCGTTTGATAGAAGTAATTGAGGCAGTGATAACTCGGGATAAACACAGCGCCAATTGAAAGAAAGAAAATGTAAGAGGCTAGCCGGGATGGATGGTTCGATATGTTTGAAAATAAGATAGCGGGCCGAGTTTGAGCATCTAAGGAAATTGCTCAGTTTGCTCTGTTTCAGGTACTATTAGATTGATGGTTCTATGTCGTGCTTCTGTGGTTATCCATTGGTCGAATAAAGCGCAAAATGTATCAATTATTTGCTGTTGTTGCTGTACAAAGTGTACCCATTGGCGTGGGATAAAGATTACCTAAGTTTAATGAAAAGTCCCATCAGATAAGCTTTAAAATGAGCAACTAGGAAAGGCTTTACTGGCGATAAACTAAGGAATCAGGATCTGAAATTCGTAAAGTGTGGAAGTATCAAGGGAAAAGGAAAGCACATGTACATTGATTTTAAATACCATGTGGTGGCATTGATGGAAGTGCTGTGGGGAAACTGCATTTGAAGAGCAGCGAACCTGCATGCAGTGAAGTATTTTTCCTGTGTATTAAAGAGTCAGAATTTCGAAACAGGACTGCAACATGACTCTTGTAGCGTTTTTTTAATAAGAATTCATCGATGATACTGGATTGAAAGAGAATATATAAGTTTCTCATGAAAGTGTAGAATTCATTGGTTGAATGGCAATGCGTATGAACTGAGTTAATCACTTTTTCCCAATGCATTTACAAGCAGCAGTTAAGAAAGCGTTGCAAAACATATTGACTGAATTTAGTTAGAATACAGTTCAGTGAAGGATATAAAATGTTTTTGTGAGTAAGCAATATTTAATGAAGTGCTCTAAGAACTCGAAGTGTAAAAGAATTGATCATGTATTAAATAAATGCATGATAGGTGAAAGAATATTTTGAATATTTGATTTTGGCGTAACAATGCATGTGAAAATACACGTGCAGTAGGACTTCAACTTTCAAAGTTATATCCAATGGACGACAGTTATTTACAAAACCCCAAATTGGAAACTTATTAACAACAGTGATACTCACCATTGTCTAGTTTTTTTCCGTGCTGCAACGCTTGGGAAGATTACATTGCCACAAGTGCGTCACGTGGCAGCGAATGCGTTAAATATTTATCGGAAAAACGCACACTTACGAGTTACTTTTTCAGATACAAATTTCAGTTCTTTTGTTGAGCAATGAGATGAGCCTTAGGATTGAAATAATTTTCAAAGTATTTTCATACTGATAAGATGTATTTAATTTTTAGAATTTTTTTGCATTGAGGTACGTATATAACAATTTGAACATTAACAATTATCCCATAATGCACGTGTAGTAGACATTAAATGCGTAGCATTCAAGCTGAACATAAGACAGAATGTTTTATTCAAAGACATGACCTCGGTTTCAGACTGCCCGACAAATAATGTATCGTGGCAGTCTAAATAATGCAAATAATGTACATGTGCATAGTAAAACGGTGGGATGTAATCAGACAATATTAATCTTGCTGCCTGACGGCATAGGACTTGGGCAGAAACCTAAGCCTGGACCACTCGGCTTATTCCTGCTGCCTTTTTGTATTCTATTCGATGCACTTTTCTTAGCGCAGGGTCTGACTTCGCGAGTTGTCTGCTCGGTTCCATCGTCGAAACACATTTAGTGGAAACGTGTTAATTTTCTTCCTTACGCACCGAGAAATAAGATCAATACTCAGAGAACTACCACGCCCTTAAGCGTTTGTGAAGTCATGTAGTAATATTCCAATGTACTCAATTTTAATATTCGATTAAATGCCATTATTGCTTTGTTTATAGACTTAACCATTAAAAACTTGGAAACAAAAGTACTGAAACACCGGTAAACCATTGCACAGCAACTTGATGCAATTTCAATGTATTCCATTTCAGTATTCAAATCAAAAGAAATATTCTTTCTTTTCTTGAAGACAAAAAACCTTAGTAACAAAAGAACTGCGGCACCTGTACGGCATTGCAAAGCGTTGTGATAGCATTCCAATGTATTCAACATCCGCTTTCCGTGCAATTAAATAGTGTGATTGCTCGGCCACTGACGTATTATCATGTTCCATTCAGGCTTTCCAGGCAGACCTGGAGACCAAGGCTCTATTGGATTCCGAGGCCTCAAGGGAGAAAGAGGCGACGTGGGCTTCAATGGGCCCAGAGTTAACGGGCTGCCGGGCCTTAAGGGGTACCCTGGCATGACTGGCGCTCCGGGATTCCGAGGACAAATCGGGCTTACTGGTCCACAAGGCGAACCCGGAATAAGCGTAAGCTTATATGTTCCTTAATATATTTGTGGTGTATATGACCGTTTTTCAAGTAACGCGCAGTCTTTCAAAATTTTCTGATTTGAAAACAATTAAGAGTTAAAACTGTGCCAACGTGATGATTCTCCCATCAAATTTCCTCTTATTATATTCAATCAAACTAGAATCCTGAGACGGTATATGACAAATTCCAGTGTTGCTCATGCGCAATTGCTCTCGCTGCGCACTGAGTAAGGTACAAGAAGTGTTCCGTATTTACCTGTACTTGCAAATTATACCTTGACAACATTTTCTCAAAACAATTGCCCAAATTTATAGTAAATAGTGGTCACTGTGGATACAATAGTAGTCGAAATAACAACAGTCATTTCACTTTCTAAATTTGTAATACGTCCCTGTATACAAGGTGGGACATATGTTTGAAGACAAAATTTAGAAATATTGTTATCGTGTGAGTACACGTTGTAAACATTTGTTTTCTTACACATATGAACGTTCCACAATTAATATTTAGCTTCTGCAGACACACAATTTTGTTTGTGGATGATGGAGATATGAAGTTGCCTTCGAAGCAAGATCCATTAATGAAATGCTTCACACAGGAACACCCAATTCAGATATTACAAAGTATGCAGAGTATCAGGCATCAAGATTCTCATGATATTTGTTTCAAGTATCAAGATCAACTGTTTGATACAGTGAAACTCTTTAAAAGAGCTAGGAGACGTTACTTATACACCTCGAAATGCACGACATCGCTCGCCACTTGCCGGTCTGCTGGTAGAAGCCGTCCAAGAGAGGATGAAAAGGTCCATTAAGCAGATAGCACGAGATTGCAAAATAAGTACCAAAACAATGAGAAGAATTGTTCATGATGATTTAGGAATGCCTACTTTTACTGTACAAAGAAAACAAACAATCACAGAAGGCCAAATGAAGGAGAAATTGAAGGGAAGCGAATTTTTCTTGACAGAAAGGAGAAGAGACACGACAGGGGAAATTTTATGGAATGATGAACACTTTCTTATTCACTGTTGAAATGGATCACAGCCGTTGCATTGATAGGATCGTTTGTAAAAAAAATCTATTTCTCCTGAAATTAACCAACATTTCACACAATGAAACCGCTCTCAATAATGGCTTGGACTGTCATTTTTATCTTCATGGAAGTCTCCTTTCATTTTTGAGGAACAAAACTGTAAAGTTACCTCTAATGTTTACATTAATGACATCCGGGTAGCCATGGTCGATTCTACTTTGCAACATTTTGTTGAAGATCAACTTTTAATCTGACAGCAAGATGGAGCCACACCCCAAATTTCGATTATCACAGAAGCCTCTGGCAGAACTCTAAGTTCTGGGTCAAGGAGATATGGCCTCCTTGTTCTGTAGAACTTAATTAACCCAATGTTTTTGTGGTCTCGGCTTGAAGTTAAAGATTATTGAAAACTTGCGACTCTGCCGAAGATTCAAAGACTTTACTATTCCGTGCTTGGAGAAAAATCCATCGGGAAATTTTTCATGTCGTAACTAAAGACCAACTTCGCAGATTTGAAGCTGTAGTTGAAAAGACAAGAGCTTTTTTTGGATACATCTTAGCATTTAGTATTTTTTGTAATGTTCATGTATCAGTATACATGTTTTCCACGAAGTAAAACATACCATTAATATGGTATATGTCTTCTTTTTATTCACATCCAAATTTACACCCCACTCTATAGAACGTTTATTAGTTTCAGAATCTACCATACATCCCAAACGGTCAGATTGCGATGTGTGAGAATAACTTTTCATCTTTTTTTTTAGGGCCCTACTGGTTCCAAAGGTAATACAGGAGATGACGGTCGCACGGCCATAGTGGGACCGCCAGGTCCACCAGGATTTGACGGCTCCAAAGGAGACAGGGGCAATGAAGGCTACCCCGGCCAAAAAGGTTACCCGGGCTTGCCTGGCACCATTGGACTTCGAGGGCCAAAAGGCAGCCCCGGAGTCCTGGGAATTAACGGCAGAAAGGTAAAGATATTGTTCTGGATTTTTTAGTTCTCATGCAATATATTACGAAATGCCACGGAGGTAAAATGGTAGGAGGCTCATAAATTTGTATCTACGTATTTATAAATAAACTTGTGAAATTTCGTCAGAAAGTGGCTATCAGTACTCAATTAAGTCTGCCGTTTAATATAGCAAACTTATGGTTTGATTTTTATTGGTTTTACTACAACGTAGCAGTGCTAACGCCTGCTCACAATGCTATGATATGCACAACCTCATTAGCAAGGAAAATGAGATATGTACATGCCTAATTTTTTTATCTAAGTGAAAAATCCTCCCACAAATCGAATAGTATCAAATCGAAGAAATAACGCTTAGGTGTAAAGTATAAGTACAAAAATCATTTCCGTTTGCAAATTTTGAAGTAGAACTGACTGTCGCTTCCAAAGTAATTCACTGTTTCTCTCCCGTGAGAACCTCGTCCAAAGTCTTCTCACTAAAATAATGACTTGAATTGCGCATTGATACAGGTCATGAATACATCTCGTACGTCATGCAGAGTGTTAGGTCATATTTTATGTGGCCAGTAAATATGAGCAACTCGAATATTTTGCACAAACTTGTTTTGTAGGTCAAATCGGTAACAATTTACACTATTTCTAACATAAAAAGACACTTGTCTTGCTCCCTGAGAGTATTTTTCGATTTTTATTATAATTATTACTGCCCGTTATTCTCATATTCTCACTTGATGTTTCATGTTCATTTCACGAAAACATGAAAGTCTTTGAATGGGACAAGCAGTTAAAAATTGTCGGATTCGATTCCTCTCCCATAAAAACTCGAAATGTTGTGCCGGAATTAAGCTACGAAATTCATTTACGTAGTCATTCAACATTGATCGTTAAGTAATATGTAGGGCAGTCATGTTTGGGAGCAGGGACGGGAATAGCAGGCCTCAGAAGGCGGAAAAAATCAGTGAGCGGATGAAGACAAGTGGGTTTGCTCAGGCACCCTGGATGTAGTGGTTTCTTAGTCCACTGTAGAAATTTGCGAGTGTAGCAGTGCTGTGCACCTGAAAAATTTGATGGAAGTTTTACACCGAAGTAATCAGTGCACCGTGTGCTAACTTACATCACGGTGGTAAGAATGTACACTTGCTATTTTTTCTGAACAGTTTACGAAAAGTGACGGGTAGATCAAGGTAGTTTCGAGTCAATTGGATACGATATCAGCTGTTGCAACAGTATGCTGGTTAATTTGGCCGGGCTGATCTCTCACTGAGGTTGTATTTAAAACACATGCATCTAATTCAAAAAATAGGGGGAGTTTGAAGTTTTGTATCTTGACAAGTTTGAAGATAAAATTTATAGTAGAACAAAGTGACTCTGATTCAGATTAGGTAGATGGGAGTAGATGATGGTAGATAGGAGTTTTCGAGGGAATTGGTGTTGTTTCATTATGAACGGAGTAACGGTAATAACCAATTTGTTCCCTCGGTTTTGAAATGATCAATGTGTGGTTTTTAATTGCCAGTTTTAATTGAATAGAGCATATATTATGACTGACGTTAAAGCTATAATAGTGACACTTCATGCTCTAAAAACCAATTGATAGATACCGTCATCCGATTTAAATAGGCCGTTATAAAGAAAATCTTGACAAATGGGTGGAAGGTTTGGGGAAAGTTGTAAAAGTAGTAATGCAGAATTAGGCATCAGCGCAACTAAATGGAAGTTCATGCCTATAGTTAGAAGATACCTATGGGGTGAAATCAATGGTGCTAGGACCACTTCCGAGCCTTGCACTAATGAACTATTATGTGTAGAATAGTAGACTAGTAGACGCGCAGCGTCGAAAATGGTTGGATAAAAGATGTTACCTTCATGATACCCTCTTATCTACGATAAATCTGATATAAAATAACGTTTTCAGTATCACTGATACGGACTGCCTTTTCTGAGTCTCTCTGATTCGGAATACGTACTCGGGATTTTTTTCAAGCGAGACCTTAAGAACGTGATAGAGAGACGGTCGGACTAAGCAAGCATCTCTGGACTATTATTATATAGTGGGATTGTGGAACGTCATGTCCTTAATCATATTTACTGAATGACCGAGACTGCCAGGATGGCCCCCCACCCTCAACCCTATCGTGAACTTATACATTTTCAGTGTTGAAGCCTTAAAAATTCGCTGAGTAGACACCGCAGAAGTCGCGATGTTATTTCACATATGCTACGTTTGAAAATATGTAAATATTTATTTGGTCACCTTTGAAAATTAGCTCATGTTTATCAGTATTCCATTTCTATTTCATGGTCAACATGGAAATTTAGGAGCGCCCACGTAAATTGAGAATATGCCGGTTTGGTCATCTTGAGAATTCGCTCTGTCCACTCCAGGGCCAGCGTGGTGACCAAGGGAGAAGCGTCCCAGGGTCAAGAGGGCCGCCCGGAGACCAAGGCTTCAATGGATTCCCAGGATTCCCAGGCAATCCAGGACAAATTGGAATGTCAGGTAATTTCTGTCAACTGAAGAATGTTTTAGTTTCTGAAAAAAAATGCGAAACGAATACGATATGTTGTAAGTATTCTGCTAGGAAAATGAAGGTAGCTGACTCCTTCATGATTTTCATACCTCATCAAAAATGAGCAATTTTAATTTACGATGTACAGATGTATGTGTCTAATTTCTTTTCACTCTGAACCGAGCAAGAATATTTAAAAAACACACCAAAATTTAAGTGCAAGAATCAAAACCTTTATTACTCATGTCCACAAACATTCCACCTGAAACTTATCCATTCGAATTATTGCTTTTTGATAGTTTTTTGAAGGGCAGATGAAACAAATAATCACTACATTGAAAAACAGATAATTTTACGGATACTATGACTTCATTCATTTTATTAACACAGATGTACAATGGTTATATTCCATATGGAACGATGACGATCATAAAAACTTTGGAACATCATTTTGATTTCCCGTTCTAATCTCGTGGGAGTGAAGATATTTGCACAGTTACGATGATGGAGAACTTCTCTACTCCTCATTTCCTCCTCGGATCACGTACGACGTGCAAAATCTGAGAGTTCACCGTCGTGTTTTTTCCACAATTCAGCGCCCGAATTGTGGCCTTTGCACCCATGAACAACTGCGAGCGCTCACTCCTTCCATGGCTAGCCGTTCTGAGAGCTGCTTGCCATTGTCCTTCATTCATCGCTACGTCTCTCTCCTCTCACCAATTTTTCGTCTTACTTTACGATTAATCGCATTTTAAAATGGCAAGACTTAATCATGATCTTCGGATACCTGAGTTATCGCTGCATTTTAATTTTTTTGTCAGAAAATTCATCGGTACATCACCCTGCCGCACCGTACAAAATTTAACTCTTGTGCATCAACTCAATGAAGTGCCAGTGCGGTATTATTCTCGAAAAATTCAACTCAAATTTCTTTTAGCTAAATATTACCAGCCACTTGTCCGGCATAAGTGACTACAAAATGATGTAATGGTCATACAGGCTATGGAATCATCGTAATAGGAACGAAATATGTATCAAACCCTGAACTTCACTAATCACGGCTCCACGAATTGAGATTCTTCTAAAGATTCGAGGAATTCCAGGGCTTATCGCACTGCTAGGTTACCTCAGCTTTAGATACGCCTTCGGGACTTCTATCTTTCGAGCCCACTTCGCTTCTTTCCGTTTTTATTCCTTCTTCGCTATTTCTTATTTGTCTTTTCTTCATCTTCCTTCCTAACTTGCTTTTTCTATGCGCAGGGGAACTTGTGTGGGAACACACCCTGTGCATAGATTCCCCGTCCTCCCAAGTCCATACTAAATGGTCCCTACTCTTTCGGTGCGAGGTAGTCTGAGTTTCTGAAGCGCTGCTTTCACTACGACTACTACTACTACTACTACTACTTATAGCGCTTACTGGCGCTAATATGCACACTTCACGTGCACAACCTCATGTCAATCACGTTCACGATAGTAAAACGTCAACAATTACGTGCCCAGTACATCACGATGATGATGTACGTATGGGGAGCATATGAGCAGCGTACAAAAAACACGAAGTTAACCTGGATCCCCTTGCACAATGAGCAACTCTGTCAGAACAAGAAATAACTATTATATTCCTTATCATTATTTCCAAGTTCTGTCCAGGCTTTAAAAAAGAAAACTAGTGAGCATATTACCATGATTATCAAAAATTCTCTCCATCGGCACATACGATTTTATTCCAACATCAAAAAGATCTTTCGTTTTGGAAGAGGATATCATGGAAACATCAGTTTCGATCTCCTTCTGCTTTGACAATACCCTGGTAAAATCACGTCTCAAGAGTATGACAAATGTAACTGGGGAAAATACCTCATTAGCCTGGTCCTCCTTACCTTCCTCAACATGAGTACCATTTGGTAAATAGTTTACGAAATCACTTGGATGGATTAACTCGCACAAACATTCCCAGTCACAGTCTCTAAGTTACTTACTGGTTGTTTATACATCTGGTTCCTTTATTATTAATTCCAACACGTTTTACCGTTAGGTTTTCAATGCCTTACAACAACTGACGCGTGAGGGATGTGAGGAATGTGTGGTTTAAGCTTCCTTTTCCAACGGAAGTACTCCGTGGTTACGTGAAAATCAGTGCCTGCACCGGGAATCGAACCCTAACTTCCCAGCTGCGAGGCTATAAATTACGCTAACCAGTGTGCCATCGAGCCCACTACTGATGCATAGTTGTTTTTTGTGCGGTGATATAATAAGCGTAAAACTTCAAGTGAGATTAATTAACTGAGAACATTTTTTAGTTCAGGAAGTCATCGAATTGTACTAAAAGGAAAGACACTATAAAATGAAAATTATAAGTTAACTAAACATGTTACGGATACTAAAGATTTATACAACGACCGTTCAAGATAATTATGGTTCAACAGAAGTGCATTTACATGCACTAGTTTATATCAAATATTGACACGAAAACTTCAAATCCCTCATTGAAACTGAACCTGTTGAAAAATGAATAGATATGAGAAATTGTACGAATAAAAACAAATTCACCATAAGAAGAAAGTTTTAAACCAGAATGAGGCCCATACATAAAACGATATCTCACAATTCAGAAAAATAAATCCCATGACAGTATGCATAGGGACTGGAACACATTTCTTAATCCTGTACTATTGTGTTGCACTTCGGAAAACCCATCATAATAATTTTCTCGACAGAAGTACAAATAAGTGTATTCCTTGATAAACGTCGTGCGGGTTTTTAGCGTGGATAAGTGTTCGAAATTCTTATTTCCCGGTATTAGAAACATTAGCTCTTAAGGGAAGAATTTGCATTTCGATTACTTGGAACAGAACAATGTGATCATAAATGAATTCGAACTTAAAACAAACGGGATGTATATCGAGAGCTACCTGTACATTTTCTGGTGTGTTCCACAAGATGGGAAAAGACTTAACGCTATTCATTTACTTTTTTGGCTTGCTTTTAGGATTACCGGGACAGCGTGGCTTCCAGGGACGCAAGGGCGAAGCTGGCGTGAGTGGCACGGTGGGGGCGCCTGGTGACCCAGGGTACGATGGTCGGCGCGGGTCACCTGGGCAGCCCGGCAGGAACGGCGCTGTTGGACTGAAAGGGTTGCCCGGCGACACTGGGTTTCGAGGTGAGATGCAACACTCCACTAAAGCTAAGGTAGGCCAACCTGCGGAAGAATTAGAAAGTCGTACGATCATTTTGGGTAATGCACCTTGTTTAATTTTGTTAACTTTATGTGACGCTTTCACTCGTGCAAGTGACAGTCAGCCAATCATCATGCCGTATTTATGATGAATAGTGTGAAAGGGATTAAACCAAAAGAACTTTTTTCGACTGATTATGATGAGCTACTTTTCAGTATCAGATTGCCAAGTATATATTTTTCTGTAGTTGATCTTCTTCGTATAACGTACGACATTTCCCAATTGAATGACTCAATTGATATGAAACAGGAATCAATGGCGAGCCTGGAAGAAATGGTTTTGACGGACCCCAGGGACCACGTGGGGATTCGGGACCTACAGGGGTCCCAGGAAACCGCGGCTTTGACGGCAACCCTGGGCCCAAGGTAAGAACAGATGCAGCTATCAGTTGGTAACAAACCCTCTAGTAAACAAAATATATAATACCTTTGAGAGGGAATAAAAACTTGGTAATTTATTCTAGGTTGAACATTGGTAGTCAGAGGAAAGTCGCTTGTAAGCTTATCATATTTATTGACTAGAATTGTTATTGTACCAAAGCCATTTTTAGCATCAATAAAACATGGTATAGGGAACAGTAAAAATTCACTATTCCATTTCAAGGTTTTAATATTTCCTCTCTAGAGCTTTCGACCAGGACATTGCTCAGTTTTAGTAGATGCTGCCATAGAAAATAAATATTGTACATGAGTAGATGCATGATCATGCATGAGCCTAGAAACAGAAGATTAGTGTACGAGATATAGACGCTCACTGCCGAACATAAAATGTTTAATCACACAAAAGTGTCCCCACCATTAAGTATTGGCTTATAATAATGAGTTATTACACCTTTTGGACTTGCCTACGGCCCTTGTATGTGTGTATATTTATATATTTAAAAATAAGCAACAGTAGAAGTTAATATTCCTAAAATGGTACCAAGACACGAAATTTTCAAATAAATAAGCCATGGTAAAAATTACTATTCCGAATTTGGCACCTAAACATGAAATTTTTAAATTACCACAGCACCATGCTTACTCAGGAGAAGTGTTACGGCATTTTTTTATTGGGGGCACCACAAGTTTTGAAAGGTGAAATTTGACGTAAGTGAAACAAAGGCGGGCATATGTTCTAAAATGGGTATGAGGAGAGAGGCATTCACGGTTTGCCGAGAAGCCGATGTTATTTCCAAAGAGTTTGCTACCCACTGCTGTAAAGCAGTAATGTTCCATAATCATAAGATACTCTCTCACAGGGTCAACCTGGGGAGCAAGGCGTGGAGGGGTACCGTGGAGCTCCTGGAGAGTCCGGCGCTTTCACTGGACATGGAGATCGGGGACTGCCAGGTCAATATTTTTGTTCATTCATTGCGAGCAATTACTTTCGCGCTCATGACTGAGGTGCGGAAAACTTTTTGAATTGCCAGTAAGAAGAAAAAATATTTCGAAGCATGGCTGTTTCATTCGATTTAATTTTGTAAAATTCCAAGACCAGGCTTAAAAATGATGTGAAATTGCGTTCATTTAAATGACATATTCATATACTTCTGAACGTGAAAATATTATTTGCAGATATTCCCTTGTGCTTAGATATATCTTTGAGAATTTGTCGTCTGTGTTCAGACCCAATAAGTCAAGGCTACCCGGTGAAATCTTCAGTATTTCCGAGATGATCTTGTCAACGTTGTATGTACCCATCATTGGCTTTTCTACATCAGCCGCTACTGCAAATAACATTTCTCTTGTGTTTGAGAATATCCGTCTTTAGTAAGCGTGATTAACTTTTGAAGCTATCTATCACTTCAATATGTGACTTCGCTGAACTAAATATATACACGGATTAATGACTGTATTCGGGGAAAGGACAAAATAATTTTTCGAACGAATTCATTTAAATTCAGGCTTCAATAAAAACTTATGTAAGAAGAACCTCTACGCGGTGACGTCTACGTCTATGCGGTACTTGTATAATCAGCTCTAATACCTTTTCGCTTACTACAAAAATTTGCGCGTAGGCCAATTGCTTCTCTTTCTCCTTCAGTCTCTACTTGACAGCAGTTGATACTCGCATAAATTCAGTGAAACTCAACGGTGCTGAAAAATTATCGAAGGATTTTATTTCAAATTAGACTTGTAGTTTAGTGCTAACTTGATTTTCGAATAATGAAGAGCGTTCAAATGCAATGTTATGAGCAAAATTGACAATGGTTGGTTACTTTGGATCTCACGAATCAATAGGACAGTTTGTTTTACGGGAATGCTTTGAACACAGTAATTTTTAGTTTCGAAGCCTTTATTCTACTAAACAACATTAAATCGGTTACCACTGGTCATCATGAGTAATTTGGAGAGAAATTTTTTGCTCAATCTTACCTCGCTCTGCAGCATGACGTCCATGTGAGTTGTGCGGTATTTTGCTACCTCCAGCTCGACTGCTATTTAGCCCAGTTAAATTATTATTAGCTCTTGCTTTGATCCATATATGCGTCTTTGCTGCTAATGGACGAGGTACAAGAGCTTCTTCTTTGTAGAACCATTGCGATAAGAAAAGTTACAATTTGAATGTTAATAAATTAATAAAAACAATTTCGATGGCACAGAATCCACGACACTAACTTTCATGACGACATCGAATATGTGAAAAAGTATCAAGTTGCTTATCTCGCCCACATCATGATTCTGACGTCTCCATTTCCAAATTCATTTACGCTTATTCAACCATTTGTGGCCAATATAAGCATGGGTGTGATGTTTCCATAAAATTTAGTTAAAAAAAGCCTTAGCGGTTGTTCGGTTAGGTTTGTTTGGGTTAGGTTAAGTTCATATGCGGGAATCCTTAACATTAGTGCACGTGTTCAACGAGACACCAGACACAGCACGCGTGCTGCTCCGACCGCAAAAAGAGCGTGGGATAATGGTAACTCTACATGGTGACGCGGCTCAAAGAAGGATCTAAGTGTGTTTAAACATAAAATATATTTCCATCAAGTCACATCACAAGTCATAAAAATATGAAGTATAAATCCAACATATTAGTGACCCACTCAAAACTTTCTCCAATACCATTGTCACATGATTATTAATAAGTTTCCAATTATTCAATCGATTTTCCTTCCTTCACCACATAGGAAACTACAAACGTATACGATACAGAGGTCAATTCTGAATCCAAGCCATTTACTACATTCTGATTGAAAAATATGAATTAAATACTTCTGCTTGCCATCCTAAAGAAAATGACGCCACCTTATACACGTTAGTTTGCCGTAAGCCATCTATTAATTAACCACTTCACCATGTCTCGAACTCAGAACCTCGATGTCGATCGATTACTCCTGCCCTTGATGGAAACTCTCCGGTCAAGATCAGTTGACAGCTCACAGGAATTTTATAAAAAGCGATAATCAACTCAGCAACTTCGATCAATAGTTTCTATATTATGAATACAAATACGTCTTGCTACAAATGATTTATCACTGGACTATATAACCTATATTGGTTTTTATTTAAATCAGATTCACCGTGTTGTGTTATAGTTTTGCATTGTGTTCCAATTCAATTTATTTCAAAATATAGTTTGTATATATCGTACAACTAACCAAAAACGTTTAATTTAGGACCATTGGGAATGCACCAGCGAACTTTCAGTGATTGAATGCATTGAACGCATTTCATAGCTGTGTCATGAATTGAATAACACGTTATGACTCTGGTGTTGATTCCTTAAGAAGTCTAATTTTCATTTCCAATTACTGGTGACTTTGATTTGGTGCTCTATCATTCTTTCACCTGTAAGCGTTGTCATTAATTCTAACAACAGCACTCGGAACCGTTGTTGCGTGTGATTTCACAAGTTTTGTTGCAACAACTTTAATTCTGATGATATTACTTAAAAAGTTTTTGCGTTGAATTTCACATGGCTTGCAGCAACCACGTTGATTCTGACAAAATAACTTAGACACGCAGTTGCGCCTTATTCCACCAACTCTGCCCTAACTACTGTTGTGTTTGCAGGCGATCTGGGGGTCCCAGGCTGGAACGGACCGCCAGGCAGAGTGGGCCCGAGAGGCCTACCAGGTCAGGACGGCCGTGGTTTCCCCGGGGTCAAAGGCCTTAAAGGACTCCCTGGCGACCGGGGCCAGCCAGGCTATTTCGGCTCTCCAGGAGCGAAGGTTCGAACCTCTAACACGTTGACTCCGAAGTGGGTCATATATGGTACACGCGATCATCTATCCTAACCTAATGTAACCAAAGCACTATCATGTGTAAGTACAAATTTTCGAGTTTTCTTCAAATTCGTGTTCATCAATCGAATGAGCTAGTTCTGATTAGAAAGAAAATTAATAGAGTAACCAAATTTGTGAAACCAAAATCCGTCATTTTAAATTCACAGTAGAGATATTTGTCAGCATGTAATTTTACCTGTGTGGAGAATCGGAGTCAACGTGTTACATTATTTTTAACCTCACCGAGATCGTCAAAGAACATGGTTACTGACTTTTCAAGAATTCGAGCCTCTTCATTTTTTTACACTTTGTATCCGAAGTGCGCCATATATGGTAAATGTGATCATCTAACCTAACTTAATGTAACCAAAGCACTATCATGTATGAATACAAATTTTCAAGTTTTAGTCAAATTTGTGTTCAACCATTGAATAAGCTAGTTCTGACTAGAAAGAAAATTGATAGGATAGCCAAATTTGAGAAAACAAAATCCTTAATTTTTACATTCGCAGCTGAGATATTCGTCGCCATGAAATTTTTCCTGTACGGAGAATTCGGTCACAGGTGATCATATTCACCAAATTTAGCAATCTTTACAATATAATTATCCTATCTATCCCAAGATAGGTGTCTGATGTATATAAATGCACTGATATTTTAATTCACGAGTAAAATTAAGCATAAAAGAGGAATATCGTTTCAGCTTCATGGAAGTTGTCAACAGCCATGCCAAATTTCCAGCGTTCTTCTGCATACGTCTCCGCAGAAACCCGACAGGCCACTGCCTTCAATGCCTCTTATTATGACTTCACAGGCCTCAGACCCAAAACTTTTTTCTTCTTTAAGGAGATTAATTCATAGTTTTTTTTTCGATTAATGTGGTAGTGGATTTTGTTCGCAAGCACTTGCTGCAACGTTAGATTTTGGTAACACATTTTCGGTCTCCTTGTAATCCAGTCAGAGTTAGTGCGATGCAAATGATTGTCGTGAATTCAGGTTTAGGTTGACTATCTTTTTTTTTTCTGGTGAAAAGTATTTGAATGAAAATAAACTTGCATTTTGAAAATAAAAATTGGGTTTTGACCTATCTCTACAATTACGTTTCACAGTTTGGGTAAATAAATGTAAAATTCTCTCACTGATCGTGCTGAAAAATTCTTTCAATGAATATTCATTCGACTTGTTCCTTCAAAAAGTAATTGTTCGTGGCGTCTTTGAGTTCACTGCTGTCATTCAAAAAAGGAAAACACAAGTAAATGATGATCTCTTCTTTGAAGTAATCTTTGAAAACCAAGATCACGAGCATCGATGTGTTCTTAGGTCAAAATTTAATAATTAACTTAAAATAATTTCAAAAAGGATCTTAGATCACGATCTCGACTTAAAATAACTCGATTTAATAATACTGAGTAAAGTTATGATAACTTCTGAATTAAAATTGAGGGCATGTTTTTGGTAAATGAATTATATGGAGTACATACAGTTGTTTTTCGCACACAGCGGTACAGTCGTCGACTGTAAACAGTGCTAAATCGGTTCCGGATAGCAACCGCTTCATCTTGTTATTTGCCTCTTATTAGACGCTCGATTCCTTTCTGACGACAAATATTGTCAGTGCTGCTCGGTACTCGCTCTAGTCGATAGCACTTTCGACAGCTTTAAAGTGGCTACTTGTTGGAACCGATCTGGCGTTCGATGGGGGAAGGATTGTGAAGTGGTTGTTTGCCGAAGCCAATCTAGCGTTCAATGATTGGAACAACTGTGAAGTGGTTGTTTGCTGAAGCCAATCTAGCGTTCAATGGGTGGAACGACTGTGAAGCGGCTGTTTGCTGAAGCCAATCAAGCGTTCAATGGGTGGAACGACTGTGAAGTGGTTGTTTTCTGAAGCCAATCTAGCGTTTATGGGTGGAACGACTGTGAAGTGGTTGTTTGCTGAAGCCAATCTAGCGTTTAATGGGTAGGACAACTGCAGAGCGGTTGTTTGCTGGAGCCAGGCTAGCAGTCGATGCGGGAGACAACTGCATAAAATTACAGAGGAGATGCAGGGATATCAAGGCACGTTTTAGGTAGAACGAGGCGTGAATGGATGAATTACAGTGAACACTTGGCCCAACGAAAGTAATAATGTGCGATGGACGCCCTAAATAGTGATAACAGAATTCGGATCGGCAAGAGTTCAGTCTTTAACCCTTTGAC
>VOMN01004469.1:0-10071 GCA_014899125.1 Orchestia grillus
CGACGCCACTTCTCCAGCGGCCCTTAACGATGTCATGTGAGCAACACGAGCATTTACTTATCACTGAATCAGATGATTTATAGAGGAACTTATAGCATTCATCTGCTCAATGACCTCAATACTTTCAAGGCCTTCCAACGACTGAACGGAGATGTCGCTCTAGGAACATTGGTATTCAATCTGAAGGTATTTTTGTGAATTTTTGCCCACTCCAGTAAAAACGGAGTAAATAAGCACAAGGGGATTCTGGAACGAAACATAAATGTGGCAAAATATGCATATAGCATCACATGAGATATAAACAATAAATTACCGAATAATTCTGTTGGCAGTTAGTGAGTGGCTTTGTCATCTTAATTTGAACAAATTCAAACAACTAGTGATGCAATATCATCATTTTGTGTATAATGTAAGTTGGAAAAATAAGATCTTCAGATGATTTTTGCACTACATTGCGTTTGAACGTTTTGCCTCGGTAAATTTCAGTGCGTATCAGTACATTGCAGTACGTTTCAGAACATATCAGTACATTGTAGTGTGTACCTGCACCTATCTGCACATACCAGTGCATATCAATAGATTTCAGCACATATCAGCTCGAATCAGTGCATTTCAGGTTGGCAGCCGACAGCGACAGCATAGTCAATAAACATTCGAGGTCCTGGCGGGAAACGGGCTCAGAGTTTAATGAGGAGCCGAGGAGCGACTTCTGCAGCCCTCCAGCCCGCACTCCCGCGTGTCCGCTCAGGTTTTAGGGTGAAATTCACTGCAGGTTTGTACGAGGCGGCCGACCTTCTCAACTGAGAAATGTCTAACGTCTTCCCGCCGGTCTGCCCTCGGCCACTGGTGCATTTTGCGCCGAAAGAATGACGTGGTGAGCTCTCAGCGAGCCATAAATTTTTCTCAAGTCCTGTAAAAAAGACTATGAGAAATATCTTTCAAAAATGCTTCCAGCTTTTCAAAAAGTAGGATTGAAAAAATATGAAAGCATTGGTTTTGCTTCCCTCCATCTTTAAGTTTTATTGGAAGCCCAGTGCCATAAAGGTCCAGCAAAATTCCTGGTCTGCATTTGCTGACCTGCGAGCAGACAGGTAGCGAGCCCAGGGCCCTCGATTACTTGTGATGCAAGTAGACTTTCTTCTCCTAAATTTTGTCAAGAAAGAATGGTAGGAAGTGCAAGAAATTCGAATGCGTGCCACGAAAATGTTTTAAGAGAGTTTTAATGAAAAAATAAACCCTCACAACTCTTTTGTCTAAGCACGGACCTAGCAATACTGCTGTCAAATTCATCAACATGTCAATTGATGAATTAAAGATGACACACAACGAAATAAAAGCTTTACATTAAACAAACATATTCATTTTCATGTATACTGGCGCATAGAATATGTCGAACTGATAGCCATGTCTTTAACTTTCACCTGGAGATGAGTTTCATTTTATTGAAGGGCTGCCTGTACTCTCTCACAGTGAGCCAGTGATGAGCTACGCTTGTTGCTTCAAATAAACTGTAAGAAGATCAACCTACTGATGGGAGTGAAACAGGTAAGTTACAAAAGGCAAGAATGAAAGGGATCTACGATAACTAGTGATAATTTAATATACGATGAGAAATCATTGAATGAAATTACATTAAATACTTCAAAAGTTATCTGTGACAAATATGGGGTATTAGAATTCATTGACAGTACACGGTGATGAAAGTAATGCGCGATGAGGAAAAATATAAACACATTGCAGTAAGTAAGAAGGAAAGTAATCTGAAACAGGTGATAGTAAACTTTATCTACCACTGGTGGTGACAGAAGTAATGTACTGTATGTAGTAATTTGATGCTGATCTGTGCTTAGAGTTGGAATAAAATGCTACAGATTTAGGAATTAGCCTCTCTTCTCCTGATCAATTTTACTTCACTTGTCCTTGAATTTCAATTAATTTTAGTTTTAATTATTCATCCTACATCTGCATACACTAGTAGCTGCTGCAGTTAATTAAGGTGGAGGCCTCGGTACTCCCTCTGAACTGCTACGCCTCTCACAGGAAAAGACATTCGAAGGAGGGGGTTCCTGTCCCCTAGCTCCGCCACCCTGTACGGCACGTGGAGGTTGTCGTAGATGCGTTAATAAGGAGCCTGCCTCAGGCACCTGCAGCTGATGGGGTGATGGGATCAGGCCAAAAATGGAACTGTGGGAGTAAGCCATCGATTTCTCTGGGCTCTCAAGACTGAGGCTCTCACGGGCGTCTTCCATCGCCAGCCGCCTGATGCCTGTGTTTTGCTGCTGTCTGAGTGAGGGGTCAAGTAACTGATATTTCAAGGCTTCACGCTTTTTTTCATTCGCTTCAGAACTGTATGCTCTTGACCACCCTCTCCAAGGAATAAAAAGAGGTCCGAGCTTTTTATTTGATAGTTTTAGGATTTACAAGATTATTTAGAATGCTAACATCATACTGAATACTTTATACTCTGCAAAAATAATGTTCTAGCACGTGAAATCAGAATATATATTTAAAATTCTCCGTTTGATCATTCTTTAATTACGTATAATCCAGGTAAAATGAATTTCACAACATGTTCGATTTAAATTACCGAATTTTGAGTCATAATTTCAGTTCTCATGTATTCAGTTTTGTTTGGAATTTTTTCGTTGAAGATTGATATTGCTCGCGTCATGAAGTTAATTGAGATTAAGAAATGAAATCCGCAATTCGTAAATTTAAACTTGAAGTCCTCGGGCTGAACCGATGAAGCGCGTCAAATTATAAATTATGCGAGGTAATGGAGACTCGGAATTTTAAAAATATTCAATTCGGACGTTTCAGCCCTTGGGTTTTATTCGCCATAAAATATCTGGAAGCGAAGGAAAAAAACTTCCATTCAAACCCATCCACTTTAATTATCGAGAGCTTTGTGAAATATTTTGAACAAGATTTACGTTAATTAACAGATTTCGTGATCATTTTTGAATAAAGTGCTTTTTTACCATCAGATAAATTGTCGAGAACGAGCCCAGCAATGTTTTAGCATATAAAATTGAATGTCTCCAAGATTCGTTTTCTCAATCACCTTCATCTCTGACTGTAATCGCAGGAAAATGTATTTCTGAACTTACGATCATTTGCTAATTCTATCCAATAATGTTATTTCCTGATGTTATCCATTTGCTGATGCTATCCTGTAATGTTATTTGCCCCGCCAAAATATGTGCGTGCACCCATTCACCCACATAAGAGGGAAATGCAACGCAGATTAAAATAATTTCCAAAATTATACTTCAGCATGTCACCGGAAATAAAAATGAAAATTCTTAGGAAATAATTAATGGAACATATGACATGCTAATATTCTGTGCGACAACTTAACGAATTAATACCACCAATTCTGTCAATGATTACGGAGCTGGCTCAAGCAAACCGCTGGCTGCAGTCACCGAAGCCTACAGGCTTAACACAAGTTTTTGAGCCGATAAAACATAACATAGAAACCATTGTTAAAAAAACACCACGGAACCTCAGCACACGCTTTGCATGTCTATTTTAAGCGCTTCAGCATTGAGAAATTGCTCCATTGCATTTCTGAAATTATGTCCACTCGGAATTTGCCTCTCAGTAACACAATTCACACCAAATGCCGACTGCGATGCGTTGTGCTTGGGTAGTCAATTGTACAATGGCATTGTACGATTGCGTTGTACAATTGTGATGTACAATTTCGTTCAGTTAGCAAGACATTGTTTCGGAATTTAGCACCTACTGAATACTGAAACAGTGGAGTCTAAATGGTCTTAATGAACAGTCGAGTTCTAAGTTATACTGAAACAGTCGAGTTTTGAGTCTAACGCTGGAACGGCGGTCTTCCTCTTGAACGGTGTCGGAGCAGCGGCCAACCCCAGCGGGAGCGCCAGATCTGCCGCAGGAAGCACTGGCAGCAGCACAATGTAGGGCACATTCGGTTTCTTCTGAAAAACGATGCTCCAGGTACTGTATCTTCTCGAAATGTATGACAACCGCATGGATGCTAATGATGATTTAGCTTCTCGAAATCAGAGCTTTCGATGATTTCTCCGGGACAAGCGAAGTAAGGGGCCCACGGGTAGCTACAGATGCAGCGGTTCAGCGATGACGAACCCCCCATGAACTTGCCGTACAGATAATATGGGAGAATTCTGAGAAAACGGCACGACGATAATGCCTTAAGCCAACGAAGTGTTGAGGGTTGCGTTAAATTAAGGCTTTGCCCCGACGATGTGCCGCAGGTTGCTCTAAGTGGCAGCTTTGCGCATGGATTTAGCTGTGAATCCCTGATGATTAAAAATCAGCATATAAAATATGAGTGTAAGAAATTATGGGTATGTTGTGTTGCTGCAACTTACCACTTATTTCGAGGGACGAGTCCCAGAATTACAGCCCTGCTCTGCCAGCTCAAAATCCAAGGGCGCACCCTGAGCGGGCTGTCCCTCTGGGGGACAGGACGGGGCCCTTGCTCCCCTCCTGTCGTCGCGGTCCTCTATATAGATCTCCCGAATCTATGCTTCGATGCACCTATTTTTTTCAAATGCCACGCCTGCTAACGGTTACGCGTTACTCTTTTACCCTCGTACTGGCTGGCTGACCGATGCCTAGCACACTTCTTAGCCCTTAGCTGGACCATCTACATACGCCAATCCTGACCACTTACACGGCGTTATCGTGACCACTTAACACGGCGTTAGCGTGACCACTTAACACGGCGTTATAGAGACCACTTAACACGGCGTTATAGAGACCACTTAACACGGTGTCGTCACGTCTAGGTGTCGAAGACACGCTGAAGATTGGCTGGGACTTGAAATAATTTTATAACTCTGACATAAAATTGGAAATATTTTCAGCGCTTGCCCACTGTTACATACATGTCCTCAGTTCTCATATGAAGACCACCGTGTGGCAAAATTACTTTGCTGGCTTAGAGTTCCTTTACTGGCCTAGAGTTCCTTTGCTGCCTAGAGTTCCTTTGCTGGCCTAGAGTTCCTTTGCTGGCCTAGAGTTCACACTCGTGTTCCATTTCTGCGAACAATATCCTCGAGATGTACATGAACCTACTTTGCCGAGCCTATTTGTACGTCCGTAAGTCCGATCTGAGTCCCGTAAGTCCGATCTGAGTCCCGTAAGTCCGATCTGAGTCCCCTAAGGCCGATCTGAGTCCCGTAAGTTAAATAAACGCAAAGCTGGCCCAGGATTTCTGAAGACTTCATTCCCTGATTTTTAAGCACGTGTCTCACAGGACTATATTTTTCAGACAACCTCTTTTTTATTTATAGGAGGAGTTTTTGATACGTATCGGAAATCTAAACTTCTTTGATGGTGACATTTCACTTGTGAAAGTGAAGCTAAAGTTGATCTGTTGATGGAAGAAATAACAAAGTCTTGTGTTTCATCCGAGACTGTATCAGCTGTGCTGAAAAATCATTTTTATTAACACAACTTTCATTGCTGTACTAATGGGGCTATTTCTTTGAGTAGTTATGGGCGAAAAAGGCAAACTGAAAAGCAGAAATGAAATAATGATCATTTTCTTCGCTTAGATTCTTCTTGATTAAAGAAAGCCTGTGGCCTTCAAATTTCCATTCTTGGTTACGTTACAATCATATGAATTTGTTCCGAGCCGCTCTGGGAATTTGAGTATATTTCGCAATATTTCTAACGTATTGTACACGTCTCTGCAATAGGTAAGAAATGTTGACTAATTTGCGATCAATTTAATAAAAATTAGAATGAATAAAAGATTTTTGTTCCCCCACGTTCAGTTCGTCCCATGAGATTATTCCTTAGTGGCTTAGAATTGACGTCAGCTTAGGGATTTTTTGGTATCTTTTTACCGGATTGATCATTAAGACTTGGAGGCTTCTTTGAGTTGAGAACTAAGCTCTTATGTCGAATACTAGCCGTCATCCTGAGCTGCTCAAACCTGGAGACGCGTTACGAAGTAACGCGTCAGAACAACTGCAGGCCCTAGTCAAGAGATTGAGACGCGCATCTGGACATTTTGCTCTTTTTTCTACTCAATACCTCGAAAGAGCTTTGGTGGAAACATTTCCTCTGCTTGAGAACTACTAAAAAACTCGAGAGAACTTTGATGGAAACACTTCCTCTGCTTGAACACGTTGGACTGGCCTGCACACTTGTTACTGCCTTCCAAACTGCTCGTTTTGGTTAAACAGCGTTCTTTAGGGAGACATTTCTAGGTGATTATGATGCTGGTGTCCACACATTTTAAATAATGGTAAATATTACATAAAATAATGTAATTTTCTGTTTCACTGATATGGATTTCATTCTCTAACACAGTCTCAGTGATAACGAGTATGGACTTGAGGATCTAGACCCAAGAACTTTCTTTTATCGTATTTCTTCAGTGCGTAAATAAATTATTCAGCATATAAAAATGTACAAACTCGGCACGTTATATGCAGCGTACCCACGAAATATTTATGAGTAGACCTTAAGGAAGAATTATAGTTTTTCGTAATTATAATTCTGTGCAATACTATAACATATATCTATCGGAGTTTAACTGTTTTATGGTTGATCGGTATCAAGGATACATAATCATATTAATATTAAAAGACGATGTATATACTTTTGGGGGCACTCTGTAGAGTAAAGATTTTTTATTAAATGATGTTGCTGATGTGTTTTCAAGCGTGTTGATTTCTAGTGGCAATAAAAGAAGAGAATTTAAAACCACCGCAGTTAGCCTTACCTTAACGTGCAGAGAAGTGTGCAAGGATGGCAAAGAAGGACTTCACGTAGGCCATGGAGAAATAAATAATTTTTGTAAATGTGTCCGAAGAAATAAATGGGAGTCCATTGTGCACGAGGCCGCCCCAACACATGCAGCTACCCAAACACAAGTCCTGCAAAACAACATTGCTTTGCTAAACGACCGCACCTCTTCTTTACGGCTCATTAGCGTCATTTAAAAACCATGCTTCATTTTCAGTCCTGATGCACCCTGTGACCTTTGCACGGAGCTAGTGTGAAGTCAAGTGCTCTATGGGACCTTCGTTAGTTTCGGGGGTATGGAGAAAGAAACACTCGAATTTTAGGTCGCAAATGATACTTCGTTGTTGATTAACAGTTGTTTCTGGTTGGAGATGTTGGGGAGCTGCCTGGTCAGCTTCGCGAGCTGCCTTCTGGTCGTTTTTTCTTGAAAGAACGAGGTTTTGAGGCCAGCGAAGGACTAAAATTATTCCTATTATTAGTTAGTTATATTAGTTAGTTGGTTTCAAGCTCCTTGGCCCCGTGGAATGCGATCTCCAGAGAATAAAAAATAGGGACCATTTAGTAGGGACTTTAGAAAACGTGGACTACATGCACAGGTTTGTTCCCACACAAGATTCCCCGGAATTAAAACAGCAAGGTAATAAAAAAGAGGATAGAAAGATAAAAAAACACAAACACGGAAGATATGAAAAAGGAAAGAAGCAAAGTGGACACGAAAAATAGAAGTCCCGAAGTGCTAGCTAGAGCTGAGGTAAGCTAACAATGCTCCCCTGAGGTAGCCGGTCCCCTCTGCATAGGATAAACAAACCTAATCAACCTGACCTTATTGCTTATCCTGTGCCCCCTGAAGGGGCTACTGACCAGAAGAAAAAGTCCAGTTATACCGAATGTTTCAGAATTCTTTGAAGAAACTTCAATCTATGGTTTGTTTCGGTGAAATAACCACATTTTATTCCATTGAGGCATGTTCGGAAATGCTCATTGTAAAGGTCATAGCCGTGAAAGTTAGAGCATGTCGGTTGGAAGAGAAGAAATTAAAGTCAGAACAACTATATTGTTTAAACTATTACATTAGTGTTATCATTGTTATGCATTCGGGGACACCTGAAAAGTTTGGTGTACGAAGCACCAATTACGTCCGAAAGAGATCGTCGGTAGATTTACTAAAGCCTCTGCAAGGGCTGCTGAAATTCCCGGTGTTTTTGCACGAGTTCGGCAACCATTGCGCTAGCGCTTCCACACATGCATCACAGCAGACGGACGGAATTCCGAATACCTACTGCAAATATCTAACCTACCTTCAAACTCTGTATTGCTCGTTCATAATAATAAACTTGTTCTGATTTTAATTTCTTATTTTTTCCTAACGACACGCTCTAACTCTCAACCCTTCAAAAGTTTTTAACTAACTTAGGATTTTCGGACATGCCTCCAGAGGGTAAATGAGTGTATTTCACCGAAGTGAACCTTACGTTAAAGTTGTTCGAAGAATCCTGGAACACCCTGTATAGCGAATTTTGTGTGGTAACAGGCTAAGGTAAAACATTGCTGGAACATGTTTCCAATTCTGGGAATATTTTTTAAGAGTATGTAATTAATCGGAAATGGTTGATAAAGAATAAGATACTTTTTACGGTGGTTATCTAGGTCGCTACGAAATATCACAGGTATTAAAAATTCAGAGATTCTACATTGATAAAAGCGCTCAGTGATTAAAAGAAGATTCAAACATGGTATGTACAAACCGAAAGCTCCCGAAATCGTTCAGGAAACGCATGCAGACACACTAAAACTTCTCCTTCAAACTTGCATGGATAAACATATTCTCATCAACATCAAGCCTAAGAAGTCTTTTTTTGCCAGACATGAGTATTAACTAAACTGCGGCATTAAGGTCTTGTTTTGGGCGAAATGTTTTTGGAACATCCTGTGTTTCCGCTCAACCATGGAGGTCTGTAAATCCAGAGATACTCTTAAGTTCATTCTACGTACACGCCCCTAACACATACCGTGTGGGCGTTCGTAGACTAGTAAATAATGTAATTTGTAGGCAGCAATAATAGTTGAGTATGGTTACTGGCTTTACAACGGGGAATAAAATATTCGTTGGCTTTTTTTTCTGGAGCTGTAGACGGTCTTTTTCAAGGAGACGGCTTAGCTCAACACTTCGCCTCCGGAGTGGGTCGTATATGGTACACGCGATCATCTATTCTAACCTCACCTAATGTAACCAAAGCACTATCATGTATAGATACAAATTTTCGAGTTTTCGTCAAATTTATGTTCATCAATCGAATAAGCTAGTTCTGATTAAAAAGAACATTAATAGAGTAACCAAATTTGTGAAACCAAAATCCTTCATTATTATATTCACAGTAGAGATAATTGTCGGCATGTAATTTTACCTGTGAGGAGAATCGGAGTCAACGTGCTAAACCTTTGTTCCTCAGTTTAGTTCATGAGTGCCGACAGAAATATTTTATTCCTCAACTCATAAAATTCAGTTTAACTTGAGGAAGAAAATAGACCGCCAGACATTCCTTCTAAGGTCCACGAACATCATTCAGTCGAAAGAAATTTCGCTGCTTGCAAACACGAAATTAGTAGTGAAGGGGTTGAGATGTAAAATTCTTGTAGGTACATGATGTTCTTTTGGGCTCGATGGAGCTTTGGAGTGACTGGGCCAGGCCTATCAGGAGCGGTCAGCAAAATGACGCCAGATCAGGTCTGATAAACTGACAGCAGGCGCCATCAAAAATAATCTTGAAATCCAATTAGTTTTTGTTGGATTTGTTCCTCGACTGCAGTGGCGAGGCCCAGGCAGCTTACGGACTCTGGACGAGTTGGTGACTCAACAAACGGAGTCGCTTTTGATGACTCCTATCTAGATTAGTGATTACGCTGGAGAGTTTTTTGGGGAAGCAATTAGGCTAAGAGTTCATTTCTGACACCAGGCTAGAGTGCGCTTAACTTCGAAGTCTTTGCGTGATCTTGCAAACTTTTTTTCATGTGAAGTTTAATTGGTTGGAGCCAGATCGCTGTCTCTTCTTTGCTGATTACTTGTGTAAAAGATAAGCCAATAGATTTACAGTTTTCACCGCTGGAAGTTTTTCTTTACTGTACTGCCTTCGCTCTCTCAGACCATAGGTTTCATTGACTCTTTCGTCTCAGGGGACACAGGATATGCAACAGAATTAAGTTAGTGAGGTTTGTCTCTCGTATTCTATAGAAGCTGGCGTCCCCAGGATTTGAGACATTTATTTATTTGCATTTATTTACCACAAGTAATTTACATCAGATACAGTTTTA
>VOMN01004470.1:0-20304 GCA_014899125.1 Orchestia grillus
TCCCTCTTACGGCCCTCCGGGCTATTCGAACCCTCAACACATATGAACCCAGGAGTAACAGAATATTGAATTGAGGGAGAAGATTCGGTAACGCTCTCGACTGCCAGAACTATGAACTACCCTGACCTACTCTTAATCATTGTGGTTCGAGCAGATACGAATCAGGACATGAGAGCGCTGCCGCCAGGCCCCAGAGGTGGCTCACACAACGCAGGGTATTGCCTCGCGCGCCACAACCAACGAACGCGAGCAAAAACTTGCACTGCTAAATAATTGGTCACGATATTGAAGCTTCCAAAAGAGCTGCAGCAATAGATAAAACTTCCCACGGAAACCATGAAGGCAACACTCATAATGGGGGATGATGCACGATGCTCAGGAACAGAAGACTTCAAAAAACTGCTGATGAATGAATGGCGCATGGTAACTGAGCGTAGTATTTTGAAATGTTTTTTTTCATAAATATGAACAAATTTAAGAGACGACATGCGTCGCACGTGAACAAATTCAGAAGTTTTTGATCAACGTGGGAATTACGCTCAAAATATGATGAAGTTCACGAAAAAAATGAGAATGGACAAACATTATGAAAAGTGAAATCACTGTTTTGGCGGAATTTTAAAAATAATGTTCAAAAAGCAGTCCACAAAATATGATTTCTACGAAGAATTAACGACACAAGTGAAATGATTTTGGGCGACAGTGAAACTCGATATTAGTTGCCTAATGTCTACTGTAAGTTCGACTGTGATGAGTGGTAGGCATGCAATATTGCTGAAACGGGGCGAAATTTTTATCAGCGCATCGATGAACATACGAACAATGTTCCAAGGAGAAACTAACTCACCCTTGTATATTAGATTCTATGGTAGGAAAACCATCCTTTCGATTTTCATAATGTTCAAGTAATGGAAACAGTTAATAACTAACATTCCCGAAAAATTGTGAAACCAATTTAAAGTTTGAAAAAACTTACAAAATCAACAGACACTTGGAAATTTCGCAATGATTTCTTCCTCTGATCATTAGCCGGTTCTCATGAACGCTTCTCATGTCTATCATTTTTAAGTTGTGTATTCTAGATACAAGTCGGCAGCATATGTTGTTTCGTCACAATATACAGTACATCGTCCCCTGAAAACGGTAAGAGTAAATTGTACCGAAAGCTTGGGCTAAAATATATTTCGTCTTGATTATCCTCAACTAAAAATTAGAAAAAATTAACTGAAGATTGGAATAAATTTTAAAGTATTTTTAATTATTTGAAAAAATTCGATCTACATAGTAAGTTATAGCACAAGAGTGCGTAGCAATGATAGGTCGAATTTGATTTAAGATGTCTATGGATACTTATAATAGAAACAACAGATATACAACAATTTTTAGTAACTTTTCTCGCATATAAAATGTTTTAGAGCACCAAGCTTCTCTCCAGTCCACCCGAGCTATAGACTACATCTAAAAACACAACGCAAAGTCTTGCTATGATAAACGTTTGACTAATATACAGCCATATAAAGTCCACTGGGAAACTGATCAAAAAATCTATCGACGGGCAAATTACGCTCTGAAGCACCGATGTCCCAAGTGTACCGACACGAAGACTACCTGCGTACAGAAATGAGATTTCTCAACTATGGAGGACAAAACACCACGCGAGAATGCGAGGGATTTACCGCATCAATACGAAACAATATCCATGACGAACGGATTTTCAGCTCGACGTTATTCAGTATAATTTCAACTCGTCATTATTGAGTTGAGAATTTCGAATAAATTTTCCAAAAACATTATTTCCAAAGAACAACAGAATAACAATGCTAGACGTCCTTATTTTGCAAATTTTCTACAGTAAAAATCCAGTGCGATTATAAACTGTATACGTCAGCAGGTGTAACCAAGCAATATCCACCCTAATCTTCAATAACGATCATCACGAGCGGGGGCGATGGGGAGGGTTGTGCTTCGGCATGGAATGGCGGTTTGGCGCAGCTGAAGGAAGGCGGCGGTGCTGGCGCTCGTCTGAGACACCAGCGCATCTCAGGATAAAGGTGGCAGCAAGGAGGACCTCATCATTATTTCTCTTCTGCTTGTGCTGAGGGCTTTGAAATGAGGGTTCTCCCTTCGTTTATTTACAATTTTCATCATTTCCAACCCTGGGTGATGCTGTTAATCCGAGAAGAATCTCTACTTAAACCAAGAACACTACTTAATCAATTTGAAATTTAACCCATGGTTGATGACGAGCATCTTTAACCACCCGTAAAAATAATTCAGGAACAATTTTTACTTTCAATATCATAAAATGTTTGAATAACATTTCAAAACGCAATTCAAAAGAGTAAGATAAATGTTTTCATCGTCAACTTAATACAGAGAGTCTTACATAATAACAGTCTTGAATACAGCGCTCTAACTGCAAAAATAAAAGCGAACGATTATTCTCAACACATTGAGCCGAGAGAAGAAACTATTAAAGTGCATGCAAAGAATTTAATGAAGGTGGGCGTGATGACAACAATGGCTCGCCGACAACAAAACTCAGTGGTGAAGACAATGCTGCATTTGAGCACGGGAGAACTGAACTCGCACTCGAACAAACACCATGACTTCAATTGAGTGAATTAGGCAACATCGTCGGAAATTAAAATGTTGCGTAAGATTAGCAGGGTGAAATTTAGAAATCATTGAAAGAAAAACAGCTCCAGAGCCGAGAAGTTGTCAGGCTTCAGTTTGAGCGGAACTGTTGCTGATAACACAAAAGACTGATAACCAAGTGCTGTTGGACCCGATGCACGCGAGGCCCACACTCGTTGTTCAGACTGTGCTCGTAAGAAGAAGCCTTGAGCGGCCACATCAACGCCTTAGTCTTTAGTCAACCAAAAAAAATGTAGATCATCAATGCCAGCTTTGTCCAATGGACCCACCATTTCTACCATTATACATTTTTATGCATAATTGCCACTATTTCCTAATACAATGAAATTCAAGAGAAATAAGTTGAAAAAATAATACACACCGTAAAAAATAGCAAATAAAAGACTAGAAAAGGCCTAGTAAATACGTTCGTACACCGTAGCGGTCTAACGGGGTTTCAGAAGAGCTGTACCCTCCAGGGAGAAGATGCCGACGCAATCGTATGGGCCCGTCCAAGTGAGCCAAGCCGCACCCCACGGCACGTGCACGGCAACCAGGGCAACAAGTGTGAATCGAAAAAAATGGATCATTTTAACAGTCCATTTCATGAAAATGACAGTTGGGAATAGTAGGAGTAATACGTTGAGTTATGTATCAAGAGTTTCTACAATACCAAAGATAAACAGACCGCCTAAGTGGTTTATTTAAATGTGGTAAACAGACCACTTAGGAGATCATCAATAGGAAACCAATTTACAGCGGTTGAAATAAACAACGGGCTTATATCATCCAAATAAAATTCTAACAAAAACACAAGTCAACAAAATTTAAGTTTGTGGGAACATGAAATTGATGCACTAATATTATCTTAAGGGAAAACTAAAATTATTTTACCTCAACGAGAAAAAAGTTGGTATCAGTTCAGACCAGTGTAGTAGGGTTCAGACATAAATATAAGCTTAGCAGAATATCAACATCAGAGCCTTTATTTACTCTCCAAGTATAGATGTTTGTGTGAGCAGAGTCGCAACCGGACTGCTGATATCGAGTCGGAAATTCAGTAGAAACACCGTGGCTTAAAAGTGTCTGATAAAGACCACTTGATCTTGAGAGCAAAACTTACGAGGTTTTTAAATAGGTGAATGACTGCGTGCGCGGCAGCAGGCTGTTGTGTTGGTCTCCTCGCCTCAATTGATGAGAAAGAACAGTCTAATGCAACCTGTCTCAATTAGCATCTATCGTACGGCATACTGGCACTAATGTGCGTGAACTTTAATTACTTCTAAAGTAATTTGAGCATAAGAACACTAGGTATAAAATGTTAAGGAATTGGTTAATTCTAGACGGGATTAATTTTCATTTACTATCACTGATGAAACAGAAACTGCCGTAAAGCATACGATACAATAAAAAATTAACGACACGAATACTGGTAAACTTTCGAAACATTAACCGTCTCAATTTTATATTACGTTTCAGATACTACCAAACACTGCTCAGGAAGTTCTCACAATTTAACAGGAGAACAAGAGTATTTTTCATACAAAATAACTACGTTTTCTAATATATATCAACATATTTAACTATTTGGCAGCAAGTATCATGGCCATTGAAAACACAAATGTGAACCACCAAAAAGTTAGGATATCCCATAATGCCTCGTGAGACGATAGCGTGAGCATGACTTCATTTACAGCAATGACGGCGAGCAAGCGAGCTTTCCGTTATTGTAAAAACATGAACTACGCTGCACCTTCTTATCTGGCAAAAGATAATCGAGGGTAACAAAAGAGTACCTTGGTCTCGAAGACAACGTCGATAAAGGGATGACGTCAGACATTAGGAATATTATCCCGTAAAGCCCGCTCTAAAAAATGCATATAATCCGAGAGCTGCAGCAGAGGCACAGGGTTCCAGCAGAGAGACAATTGATCGCCTTAATATTGCTTCGCATTTCACTTACAAGCTTTCCACCAATATTTACAAATTAGTTCAAAAAACACAAGCCTTTGAAATAACTTTTGCCATTCATTCATTCTATTTTCAGGGGTTCTCCGTCTTTTACCACGATAAGTAGATACAAGGTGCTACTTTAACATTGTCCAGGGTAGTCTTCTATATTTATTTTTTATTAGTTCAAAGCTTCCAAGCCACATGCAATGCAACCTCGAGAGAGTGAAAAGAAGGGGCCATTAAGTATGGACTTTAGAAAACGTGGAATCTATGCACAAGATATGTTCCCAGACAAGATCCCCAGCGTACAGAAATAGCAAGTTAAAAAAGAAGAGAAAGAAAATATAAAGAATAATCAACCAAGAAGGCATGAAAAAGGAGATAAGCAACGTAGGCACGAAAGCTAGAAGTCCCGACGGTCAGCTATAGCTGAGGTAACCCGAACTGAGTCCTCCCGGCGATGCTAATGACCATGGCATAGGATGGACAAACCCAACTAATCTAACCCTATTGCCTATGACTTATCCTACGTCCCCTGAGAGGAAAGCATTTCCCGTGATACGAGTTTTTTAACGCAGGAAAAAAGACTCAAGTATCCCCCAATCCTCGTCTAGTGCTGTCACTGCCAGAGCA
Organism: Orchestia grillus; assembly: GCA_014899125.1. Taxonomy (NCBI): domain Eukaryota; kingdom Metazoa; phylum Arthropoda; class Malacostraca; order Amphipoda; family Talitridae; genus Orchestia; species Orchestia grillus. The sequence continues at coordinate 5,224 of VOMN01004470.1, forward strand.
GTCAGCAAAACAGTTCGATACCCCGATACACTCAGTCAATTCTGGGGTCGCTGGTGTTATCTTCTGGTGCTGTCTTTGCGTCTTTCACTGACTCGGAGATGAGAATTTCATCGAAGTATAGACATGATGAACGTAATCTACGGTTCAATAATGTGATCGAGAATACCAGCGAAGAAGCACTTTGTGAACAAATTTTCCCGCAATAGAAGTTTTGCTTTTTGTATTCATAGGACTGATATCAACCGCATGGAAAATATTTCACTAAAACAAGTACACATCCGTAGGTTCTCTAACACCACGCTGATTTAGAAAGTATAAAAATACTGGAGTTGTTTTAGTATTAAATCAAAATTTTTACGATCAGTGATACGGTCCGAAAACAAGCATTGTATTAAACAAATTCTAGCAAACATTCACCTTAATGCAACTTGAAAACATGATCAGATAAGGGCGTAGGAATGTGTAAAACAATATCTTGCAGACACAACATAGACTCCACCTCCTAGCCTTTCAAAGACAATTCACAAGCTTCTCTCTGTTTGAATTCTCTGAATGATAAGAAATACAAACACTACACTTACAGTGAATATAGAAGAGGGAGGAAACCTTGACTGGTTTGTGCGTCCACTAAGAACAAATTCGCGTCCGCAAGGTTAGGAAATAAGTTCGACAGTTCCGATGAGTTTCTGCACTTCTATCTAAATTTAAAATCAATTAAATTGATGCCTGCTAATTACATTCATTAGTTGAAGCTCGTAAGTTTACGCAAATAGTTGATTATTTCTAAATGATTTTGTCACAGAAACAAGCATTTCCTCTTTCAAAACATTTCTAAAAGAAACCCAACACAATTAAAATCAGTAACGTCGTAAACGAAAATATCTCGTTTTCGTCATTTCTAACCCTTAACCCTCATTCGGAAAACTTGAAAAAACTAAATTTCAAAATTAAATTAGTCACAATTATTCAATCGCGGATCATGTTTTGAAATATGAGCAAACTCCCATCACCCCCCTACCTCCCGCATTCAAAAATTTTCTTGAACAAGATTTGAATTTTAGTACTAAGAAACCAATCTTCCTATTCTAGATCGTTGAGTGACGGAGCATCGCCATAGGAGTTACTTTAGTCGATTAGAAATTATTCAGCGACTAGAGACTAGTCGGTGCATCAAATGCCCACACAATAAAGGTAATTTTAAAGCATTAAACGAAGCTGTATTTTCTATTAGTTTCTGAAATATAGGGTAAGTTCTATTTTTTAATTGGGCTCTTCAAAGCCGTCACATTACGTTAGATCATAGTCTTCTTGTGAAAAGATAGTTCTGGGTCGCTTTATTTTGTATTTTTATTGTATAAATTAACTGAGTTAAAAAAAGTATATACATTGCTAGTTTGACATAGACCTTCTTCCATATTACTAATGACTAGCGAACGATTGAAACGTTTAAGTTTTCCTAGATTTATACGAGTCAGTATAATGCTATAAACGTCTCTCCAGCGATTTCCTTTTCCTGAAAAATCGACTTTGCCGTAGAGGCCGCTGAAACAATCTCCAAGTATACGAGGATCTGATTGATGGAAAAGAAATAATAAATGAGAAAAGCGGTCCGTTTCTATATTCGCTGTCAGTGCTTCAGCTCTCGTATTTAATAAGTCTTTGGTACATAATGGCATCTAAAACTTTGTAAATCTGGAGAAATATGAACAAGTTCTAATCCACCATCACGATTTTTAATAGGAAATTATTTTTAAAACGCAGGAAACGATCAGATGCCGCACGAGGACACCACTGAGAAGTCCATCAGAGCACCAAATATTATATAAAGCTCAGGACACGCATTGCAATCAATGAGTTTGAGCACAATTAACAGTATAAGAACTAATTAAGTTACTTAAGTACGAACCACACCTTGAAAAATGCGCGAACCTCATTTTTTTCAAACGATGTCCTTCAAATGTGCTGCATTATTGCCCAAACACAAATGGATTCTTCGCACCATGTTTCCACATTTTTTGAAGTATTATGATTTATTTTGTCGATTTCTTCAATGGTGTTTTTCGTTCTTGAATATCATCAGGGTTAATTATACAAAATTCGCCGTCCCATGATCTAAGGTATCTCTAGAGGAACCGAAGCTTTATAGAGGTCATACTAGGTGATTGTGATAGGGAAGAACGTCACCAAAACTTAAAATCTAACCGATTAAAGATTGCTGCAACTAGTGTCGTCATGGTTTCTCTCGGCTTGTGTGACGTCACCCCATTTTACTCAAGTATCTAAACTTAGTTCTGCCGATCCGCATTCTTGTCTTACCTTCGCTGCATCTCTGTACGTATGTCTCGTTACATTAATGTCAGTTACTCCGTCAGCATCCACAAGAAGTAAGCACCAAGGATTCTCAAAGTGGTCAGCCAACACCAGACAATAACTTGTGAGCATAAAGAGGCTGCTTGCCAATTGTCGATCGGTTTAAGCGCATCAAAATCTTCAGTTTATTTTACTGCCAAGCTCAAGAGTATGAAAACAAACTTCATCAAACATGACCAGAAGCGAGGTAAAGCTCAGACCAATTCTTAAACAGAAACATACGAGGGCAGTCTCTTCATTTTTGGATAGGCTGTAATATTCAACTCTCAAGTAAGTACTTAGAATAAAGCAAACTTTATTCGATTATTTTCTTAGGATGTGTAGCAACTAAGTTCGAGGACTTGCAAGTAGGCTGGCACGCAACTATTAATTGTCCCTGTCGACGTCATAGTGGCTCCTTTTGATCGTACCCCTTTTCGTACATTCGTACGCACCTCGATCTACTCCTCTTTATCTCCTTCTCCAGTTTACCAGGAGTCTCGAAGCTTCCCTGTCTACTGCAAGAACTAATTTACTTTAAATGACATTTAAAATATTCACATAGTAACAATTGATCGTTATGGCATACAATAAATACTTACAATTCTTGCTCAAAAGGATTTACCGGCTCATTTTTTTAGTTTATAATTTTCCGAGTTTGTTTGTGTATTATAGTTTTAGCTTATGTATTATAAATCCTAATAAAACTCTGACTTCTTTTCCATTTAATTCAACAAGAGCTATTTTCATAGCATAACTCTTTACAAATTCCAAACTTTCGAACGTGTGAAAGAACATTTGGACCATTCGTTAGCTCGATGCCATCAGAAATACGGAGAAGGCACTCGTTCGTTTCCGCCAGCACACAACGGAGTTGCCACTCTACGGGAAGCGCACAATCCTGTGAACTTGCATGATGAGGCCAAGTTGATTCTAATAGTTCCACCTCCAGCATCGCGCAAGCTGTTGTGCGGTTGAACTCGAGGACTGCGGAATGCATCTCGAGTTTGTTTAACGGTAGCGCAGCCCCTTTAAGCTGGGATCACCGCATGAAATCTGTAGCAATTTATGCAAATTAGGAAGCTCTGTGGAATAAAGCTGCGCCGCTATTATAGGAAGAAAAGTTGTCGTCTCCAGAGACGGTGTACGTGAAGATGCAGACCTGACTGGCAATTACTAGTTAATTTAAAGCTCCATATCTAAATGAAATGTGATCCAAATAGAGTGAAGAGAAGGGACTATTTAGTATGAACTATAGAAAATGTGATACCTATAAGCAGGCGAGTACCCACATCGGATTCCCTACCCATAGAAACAGCAAGTTAAAAAAAGAGAAAAAAAGACAAACAAGAAATAGCAAAGAAGGTATAAAAATTGAAAGAAGCAAAGTGGGCACGGAGATAGAAGTCCAGAAGGCTTATCTATAGCTGAGGCAACCAAAGATACAACTTTAATTCAATATATTCAAAAGTTCGTGACCCCAATTTATACTAGGAATAATAAATTCGACGATAGACATGTGTTCGTTGTTCCAATATACTTCAAGTTTACCCACACTTTATGGGAAAAGTTCAACTCGCGATGCCGCTAAGCCATCGTAAGATCATAAATCCAACGCAGTAAATATAAGACACTTCACATTCTTGCCGTGAGCTTTACATTAGGCAGTCTCCAGAGATTAATTTTCATACATTCTAAACAACAATGTGGCAAAACTAATTTTTTAATATTGCTGAAAAAATTAGCAGAATTAGTTAAATGCCTAAAGCTCTACTTTTCAGGGTAGAGAAAAATATGACATAATACAAAATAAGATGAGTAACAAATTTTATATACAACCTAATCCTTGTAAGTCGAACCTTTTTTTTGAACTTCAGCGCACCTATTTTGTAAGAAGTCTAACGAAATTCTGAATGATGAAGGAAATTTTACTCAGAAATTTTAAGATCAGCGACGTCACTAACCAAATTTCACCCGACCGTCTCAAAACTGCCTTTCTTGAATTTTAACATGTCTGGAAAGAACTCTCCTCCTTCCAAAAATAGTTCTCTGGAGGAAGTGATTTAGCAAGCCGTTTTAGTACACAAAATTTTTGTCCCTAAATTAGTCTTTAACAACCTGTGCTGTACGTACGTTTACGTCATTATGCTAAGAGTTTAAGTGGTAGTCAAGATGTTTTTCAGGAAACAGATGATGGCGGAGACACTATCACACGGCCTTTTCGAGAACTTTCGATAATATTTGTCCTTCCTCACACAAATCATAACAATGACACTGAACTCCATAAAGGCCAACAAAGAGGGAACGGTCTACGTTAAAACTCTTCGTCAGAAAATATGATTCATCTCTTTAATCCTTTGAGACAGGAACAGTTTTTAAAATTTGTTGAAAACTTGAAAGACACTTTCACCTAACTGAAACACTTCAACGTTTAACTTTAGTCATCAACGCGTTGAGTTATGGTGGTGTGAGACGCAGGGAATAGAGTTCAGTTGATAATACAATGGAGGCACGATAGTTCTCTTGCTTAGGAAATAAAATAGAGCACTCAATCATACTAAAGAAAAATCGACACTGGATTGAAGTACCTCTGTATTACATCAAGGACTAAAAAAACGTCTAAAGGACCTTTTGTGTTAGTTAATCCTAACGTTTCTTGTTGAGTTGCTTCGGTAGAGCTGGAGCTTCATTCTCGTACGAATTACGAGGTTAGTCGACTCATTAAGAACTAAACGAACCCCTCTAGGAGTTGTATTTCACTGAAGTTTGTCTTCAAGTTCTGCAGAGCACAATTTTTATTTACAGCGCCGCTCTGCTTGATTATGCAAAGAAGTTTTTAAATAATATTATGTTGAACATATATGATTTCTGGACAAAATTCAAGTTTTACAATTGTTCATGTCATTTTCAAGTTTCATTCTCAATTGAGTATTCAAGCAAAACAAGATTTACTATTTTTAATTATCTCTACTTATAAGTTCTAGTTTAACGTTTACTTGGACGGTGCTAAGAAAGAGTAAATGAACATTTTTATTCAGATTTCACCGATAGAATTACAGATTTCTGTACTCAATTACCGATTACGGTATTAAGCAGAACGCACTGGAGTAGCTTCACGTAGAAAATGTTGCCATGCAATCGAGCATCGTTTAGAAGATATTCGGAAACGCTTAATTTTCCAAGTAACAATCGATTCATCCAAGTAACAATCGATTTATCCAAGTAACAGTCGATTTTCACCGTTTCCTATTATTCTTTCCTGAAAATACAAAATTGTTCAGAATATTTTCAATATAATGACACATTATTTTCATTCTTATAGCCCGAGGATAACAAAAGATGGGTAACTCTGATACTTTCAATATTACTGACAATTTTTATATAGTCTTGGTTTGCTTGGGTGCATCCTCAACAGGCTGACCGAACTTCATTATAAATTTTTCGTAAAAATTTATAAAATTATTAAAAATTTAACATAAGAATTACGGCAATTATATGGTATTAATACAATTATTAAATGAATCGTTTTCTTGAGAACCTAGAAACTTGTCTTTTTGTGGTATTTTAAATTTTTGTTAGAACAAATCGAAATGACTTTCACTCTAGCTTAGGCCAATACTTTCACAATTTTTCAACATGGAGATGGCGAACATGAATTTTTATGTGACGTTAAAAGTAAATATTTTAGTACCCTGGATTGGCTAAGATGAATATCAAAGTATTCAGAAATTTGAGAATCGTAAGACAAAATTTACTCAGACCATACAAATGCGTTAAATTATTCTTCTACTTGTAACACCATTCGACATAACAGTATACGAGTGATGACAAAATAAACAATGATGCATAATTATTCGAGTGTGTAAACATATGTAAGTGTAATTAGTACCGATAAAGAACCACGACTATCAGCAGAATAGTGTTTGGGAATCTCTGATACGCAATTACCACTTAACTCAAACCTAATGTCACTTGATTGAATCAATGAAGCTTTTCAAAGTTGCTAATTTAAAGCCTTTAGACAGTAGGAAAAAGGTATATTCAAGAAATAAAATATTGAAGCATGAATCAGAAACGAATATTATCGAGAACACAGTCGCATGGAGCCGCTTGCACTGCAAACTGACGAACAGGAAAGAGACGAAAAATAAATAACAGAGACCCACGCAATCAAAAAAGTAAGAAAAAACAGCCTTTCGTAACAGGTATTACGGATCCTGGTGTTGATAGCTCTAGGCCCGTTCGCGAAAATGGCATGGATCATCAAGAGGGAGCAAAAATGCGGAAAGATACAAGTTTTTAAAAAAAAATATAATGAAGTTAGATATGAACTTTACACTGACATCATTTTAGGTTCCAATCTATATACTTCAACATTTTGCAATATGTTAATCCCACAACATAAAAAGGAAATATTTTGATATATTATTGTGATTATGAACTGGAATTATATTCTAGATGAGCAGTTTATGCGAAAATAATTACAAATTCATTTATGAAACTGCCTCACAGCTTCCTTGAGGAGCACCTAATCCCTACCTACCCAAACCGAGACTTTCATTTAGCCCATCTCAGGTAAGAGCAATTTGTTCTAAAATGAAAGAGGATGTGGCACTCATTTCACACGGTGAGAATAATAATTAAATTAGATAACGGTGTTATTCATTATAACTCAGCACAAGACAACAATTTGCCTTTACAACCATCGAGGCATTCAATTCACGATTCCTGCGAATTTGGGACAAAAAATAACACTAATATTCTGCCGGTTTAAAACCTGTGACGCTGGCGAGAAGACAAATTCTTTAAAAAAATTCGCCTTCATGAAAGTAGCTTCCTGCAGCTACGCTTCTGGACAGTTGTGGGTTATCTACGGCCACTTCGTAATTTAGAAATCGGGAAGGAACTTTTTTACGTAGTGGATCATTTATTTTTAGCTCTGATTCTTTCCTTTTTTTGCGCCGAGAATCTTTTTTTTTTCAGAATCAATTTCAATAACACCAACTTAGAATCGAATTCACTCAGTTTGGCAGTAGATAACCCAAAAGAACTTGCTTCGGATTTTTATCGATCAAGGACTTCATTTTTTTAATTTTCTGTGAAATTACCTGAAGGATTTGGTCATTCGTACTCTTTAATTAACTTGACTATATCTAGCGTTCCTAAAAGAAATCATCACACATGCAAACTGCAAGCGAACTCAAAAGTTTCACTCTTTAACTTGAGTAGGAAAAATCACAACTGAGTCGAACTATAGTTTAGAGCGTAAAAACCAACTCGAGATAAATTAACAGTAGCATTTCATTGGAAGAAGGCTCGTACAATACAGCTTAACCTAAAATTATCCCAGCCCATGCCAACACGAGTCCCTGCACGGTGACACCAGCCTGTGTCATTAATACGTCAACTTCTTTCCAGAGAACCGATCAAAATTTCTCGTCAATATGGTTGATCGAACGAAAATAACTTCAAATTTGCCAAGCAATTGGTGATAATACTCGATTGTCGTCAATCTCATTTTATGATACTTTAAAGGAACAAGTAAGATAATTTTTTTGTGCAATTGACACGCTTCTTCACGTGTATGTCAATTGTAATTGAAACTGAAAACTTCAAATACAGTTGAAATGTTATTTAAAAATATACATGGCATTTTTTGGTGACTTCAGGTTTTTGCCCTCAGCGAAGTACCTGCACCATTGATTCTTTGATAGAAAACGGAGACGTTACTGTAACTTCATTTGAGAAAATCAAGAGTGTTTTACATTAGTAAATTAAGCATGGCTGATAAACAGATAAAAGAGATTCTACGAAACAGAACTGAAAATGCATGACGAAAGAAGGGATTCAAACTTGAAATTGTACCTCTTCAGGCAGGCCAAATGGCCTCCAGGACGTTGTAAATAACAGCATCTTTCATTAAAGAGAGTGGATTGAGGCCACAGCCCCCAAGGCAAGGGCACGCGAGGCTGCAGCAGGGGCGACCTCTGGCATACAGAGGTCATGGGTCAGCACAAAACGAGGCACGCGGAAGGGTTTGCAATGGCCCATCTCTGCCTGGCCCGCTATCTTTCATGCTATAAACGCAATAGCAGCCCCACCGGGCTCTTCCATGCCTCTGATGACAAATGATGCGGCACTAGAATAGAATATGGCAACAGTAACGAGCCAAGTGGCCCATTCTTGGGTGCATACCCAAGTCCTACGCCGCAAATCTACCCAAGTTTCATGCCGTGATAGCATTATTACATGGCACGTGCCTAACGTCTCAACCGAGCACGAAGAGAACGAGCAACGTGAAATAAAATACGATGCTTCTATGCTGAGAAAAGGATGTACAACTTCCATTGATGCATCAGAGTTTCGTACATATTCCCAGCAACATAGAAACCTACGTTGCAATGATAGCTGGGGGCATATCTCCCATTTATTATTCATATTTTTATTTATTTTATTAAAAAATTTATTTTTACATACTATATTCGTGATTTCCTATATTCAGATTTCTACATTTTCCGATCTAGATAATACATGCAACAGTGTAACAGAAGTAAAAATTCAATGTTTCGTGTTACAGATTTCGTCGAGAATAACCCAAGGCTCGAAACGTTCGAACTAAGTTTTTCTTCGCCATTCGTTTCCAATAAGACCGCATTTTAGCTTAAGGCAATCGATCCTGACTCAACTTATTGCACGACGTAACCAGTCAAATTCCAATGAGCTACATGAGCTTTCTCGCAGCGCTCGCTCCAGCGGGCTTGCCAAGCGAGAAGGGGCAGCAAGCTCGAGACAAACGAACATCGATAATACATCAACCCAGAATGCCGCTACAAAGTACAGCAAAAATTGCGTTAGATTACAGATATATAGTCTGTCAGTACGGACGGAAATATAATGAAATCGCTAGCTTTTAGTCATGCAGAGCACGGTGAATCAAGGATGAGTTACAGACAACGAGCGAGGGAATAACCGGATGTGTCTATACTATCCACTAATGCCAGCCGGATATCCTCCACTTTTATATGCCATTAAGACTTAATAAAATCTGAAGTTCTTCATGCAGTTTTCTCTGAAGTATTATTTGAGTAATATTATTGCCCACTTAACACAAACTCCTTTTCCGCGTTAGTTTCTCAATAGAAAGAATTATATGTACGCAAGATGTTGCAATCATTCATCTCAAATGCCATTACAACGATTTGCAAAATGAGATACAAAAGATAATATTATAAGAAGGATATACTTGAGCATTTTATACGCACATAGTTTAACCTTAAACTAATGCAGTGAAATGAAAGATGAGTAGCATAAATTCATGTCAACTTTATTTCAAATGAAAAAAAAGAGTGATCTCGCACGATGGTTCCGCGTACTGCACGACGTAATGTCATTGACTTTATGTTCAGTTTCAAATAATGCAATCTACAAGCTAGTGAAACTTGAAAGTAAAATCTACTTTACTCATTCTAAGTAGCAGTTATCACAATGGAAATGAAAATGTTAGGAGCCAGACAAAAAAGCATTATATAATTACACACCCCTAAGGAATGTTTAAAAAGGGCCTTTGAAATTTATAACTATACACCCTTACGAAATATTTTAAAAAGACTCCTGAAATTTATAATTACACACCCCTACGAAATGATTTAAAAGGGCCCCTGAATTTATAATTATACACCCTATAAAATGTTTTAAAAGGATCCCTGAAATTTATAATTATACACCCCTATGAAATGTTTTAGAAGGGCCCCTGAAATTTTATATACTTATTTCAATGTTCAGTAAGAAAGTTATCATTGTCCCGTTCCTCGAGAGGATTCACCTTTAGTGGATCCAATTAAAGATAAAAATGAGATTGTGTAGTATCGTTATGAAGTCCGGAGATATCCAGGCGGCACCTCGAGAAGTCGTGCGAGTGATTTGAATAACGCGGATCTATTGATTGCGACCAAAATTTCCTTTTCTACATTGGTAACCGAACTGAACATCCTTAATTTATCTCGAGCTTCAACTTTACAGAACAGGCATCACGAAATTTGAATACACTCACTTCGAATGATTCTAAGCTTATTCCCATCATAACATCTAGAATTAAATAATTAACTACGTTTGACTTGAAAAGTATTTCCTTGTTGCACATTTTAAGATGCAACCTCGTCAAAAATGGTCACTCAAACTGCTGAACATTAAATGTAAAAAATAAATAGCAAGCATACGTTCCTAATAAGATAAAGCACTATTTCTGCTGAGACGTAACGTAACGACATCACTCTTTGAGTGCTCCATAAAGCTGAACCAAAGTATGATAGTATAAACCAGTCAGAAATTGAGGGACATCTATGCAATTTGAACTCGGGCTGTAGAAATATTATGGGGTGGCAGTTTATTTTTTTTACACAAAACGTACTCGATGTGACACGAAAAGGAAAAGAAGACACTGGGACGACAAATGCAGACCGGCTCAATGCAGATGAGTAATGAACGAATGCCTCCCATCTTGGCGACAGAGTAATATCAGATGAAGGATTAATCAAAACCACTCGCATCCACTTGACAAACAATGCTCTTCAGAGCCAGTAGTTTAATTTTGATTGATATACTGGTTGGCTTATATCACCAACATTCAATACGAACAAACAAAGCGATTTCTTTTAGAAAATAGAGCTACTCGCAAAATTATTCATTCGATAAGGACTTTGGTAGAAGAAGAAGAAACTACCGTACACCATAAAGGGAGCATTTCAAATGATACCTGTGTTCTGAAATACAATGGATAGAATTTCTCGGAATTCCAAAATTAAAGTAATGTTCATGTACAGAAAAAGTGTAGTACGAAATTCATTTAGTACAGTATACATGAACACAGTACAGTATACATGTGTCCAATAAAAATTTCACCATCGAAGGCATAAAAAGTATTCTAAGGAAGGGTAAACCTGTATTCACACTCAAGTCACTCAAGAATGAGTTTCTAAAGGTCGGAGGTATTTCAGATGAACGAAAGAGCGGAAAATAATTACCCACGGCTACGGAAGGCCGCCACAAAAATACTCGTACGTGCGCTAGTCTTTCGTGAAGCTAAGAAACGCATAAAAAAATATTATCTAAACCAAACCTCTAACAAGCTCTTATATCAAAATGATAACTTATTTATAAAAGTTCTGAGTGATGGTGTATCCTAAATCACGCCAATGAGGATACAGGCTGGCTGCCCGCAACGCGGAGAGAAGCGGAGGAGACCCCGGCCAAGCCGTCATGGCCTCTCTTTGCACCAAGTTCAGTTCAAGATATTTTTCAGCAAACTAACACAATAAAGATGACAACGACGAGAATCTACAACAAAAATATATTATGGATATGATAAAGACGTACGTAAACCTCATGAGGCAAATTTTCTGTTGGTGGCATGCTATGGTATGTTTCCAAAATGAAAAATAATTTCTAGTTTCAGATTATGGAAAGTTGTTCAGGAACCTTTAGGTCCCAAAAGGGGTTTAAGATTGTTTCCTTTGCCCGTTCTTTCATTTCGAGTAGAGGCGACAGAACATGCGAAGTGTCGTAACTTTCAGGGCCTACCATGTGCAACAGGTCAAGAAGCAGAAGACGCTTGAATTGGTTAAAAGCAAGGATGGTTATTTCCTCGAATTTGATTTTATTTCCTCCAACACCCGATTATTTCTTAACAATAATAACTGGTTATTGTTTCTCCATGAATTGCACAAACACATGTGTTGCGGGTGACCAAGCTACCAAGCAGCGACTAGGCCGAAAAAATGTCCAAATATCCACCCTGTTCCTTGGACCTTGCAACAACCGAGAACCTATCACCTCCTTCACTGCCTGGACAATTTCACTGACTTTACTGCAACAGAGACGACTCATTTTTACAATCAGAGTACCTCATCTATGTCGAGTCACGTTAGTAGAAGTTTCTGAATGCTAGCAGTGATTACTTTGAGGACTAAAGTTATCTACAATTTCCGGTACACTTTTAAACATTTTACATGAAAACTGCATGAACTTTTTTCGGTATTTTTCGATCAATATAATAAGCCCAAAAAACTTTGGCAATGGACCAGAACGCTAGCAGTTTAGCCCTTAAGAAACCTAAATTTGGATACTACAGAGAAAGGAATTCCACGGAAAAAGTAGTAATATTTCAAATATTATAGAGAATGCACGAACATGTATGAATTTCCGCTCGTGCAAACGCTTGCCTATTTTCAGTACCAAAAGTTTAGGCAATTTAGAGAAGTTTGTTGAGTGAGGTGATCAATTCTAACGTCAAAAAAGATTGCTCTTGTGTGATATTTAGGAACGAAGCTCCTACCGTGACTGGTCAACGTACGAATTAATTAAAAAAAACGTTGATTTGATCTTGGGTGGTGAAACCTATAAAATAAAGATATAAAAAGATATATGCATCATGTGGTATAAAGTGTATGGAAGAGATCGTGAAATACGTTTAATAGTATCCAATAAATCATAAAATAAAACAGTTTTGTAAATGCTGCCAACTGCGCTAAATTTTGCTATAAATCCCACATCACAACTTCGCAGTATTGCGCCCAGGAATGGAAACATTGACCAACCGGGACCCACACGTCCGATGGCCAATGGTAGCAGCGAATGCACCACATACGAGTACATGTGTGCTCAGTTCCTTCACTCTTAACCAGTCTTGTAATTTTTAATCTGGCAAGAAACTACTCGTTTCTTCCACTTGGGTCTCCTCCATGAATCGGTTAGGAAATCATACTCTGATTCGTGCAAGCTCGTTTCTAAGTCGGATTTGTACGCTTTCACTCTCTAGATAGCCAAGAAAGTGAAAATATACATAAAATAATATATATATATACATAGAGCAATTTACTTTGTATTTATTTTCTCGGGTACGATAAGCGTAGCAGATAGGCTGCTGGGTAGCTGAGGTAACCCAGTTCACCAACACCAGGAGAAAACAGCTGTGACACATCTGGAGATAATCAGATCTGGATAGTCCTCGTGCAAATTTCAGGTTCGGGGATAACAAACGGCCGTAAGCATTAAATTAAACAGCCCAGTCACGATTACGGAGACAATCAGCCCACAATCGAGAGTGGGAGACTCGTTGAACGCTACCATCCTCTCTCGTAAATTGAGATTCATTCCTGCGATCATTTTTGCGCACGTAAGAAATTATAAGAGTCTCTGTCACACGAGAAATATCAATGCACAACTTAATTCAAACTAACAAAACGATATTTTAAGCGACTCCGTCATCAGCCCGATTCGGGCACCAAAAATACAAGCTATTGAATTAAATCATAAAAATTGAATGAACCGGCAGGAATAATTTGGTACTCCGCAATATTACCTCTCCGTAAACTAATGCTTCATTGGATTCTGGACTGCACGCATGAGCGCGTATAATCCGGCAAAATAGAGAAAATTGAAGCTAAGCTAGAAAAGAACTCATGAGCCTATGTTAAACATTTGATTAACTGGAGCAGAGTATCTGTACCAAAGAAATCAAACATTTGCACTACGAGGACTTCATGTATATAATGCTGGCTGAATATTTTCAAAGCGATAAAATGAAAATTTGAAACTCAAGGGCTTGGCATAAGCGACGCAAGGGCTGGACATAGGCGACGCAAGGGCTGGACATGGGCGACGCAAGGGCTGGACATGGGCGACGCAAGGGCTGGACATAGGCGACGCAAGGGCTGGACATAGGCGACGTAAGGGCTGGACATAGGCGACGCAAGGGCTGGACATAGGCGGCGCAAGGGCTGGATATAGGCGACGCAAGGGCTGAACATCTGTAATGCGAGCAGGAGTACAACGTGTGCATTACGGAGCCGTACCATTGAATTAAACCTTCAATAAATTTGTAATTTTAGATCTATATTGACATTTTTTACACGAGAGCTGACATTTTTATATTCATGCCAAAACTGTAAATATTCGCTTTACGAGAGCGTAACACGAGATGAACATTGTGCACAACACATGAGATCACTAGTTGTAACACGAGATGAACATTGTGCACAACACATGAGATCACTCGTAACACGAGATGAACATTGTGCACAACACACGAGAGCACTCGTTGTAACACGAGATGAACATTGTGCACAACACACGAGATCACTCGTTGTAACACGTTAGATGAACATCTGAAGAATATGTGAGACGAAGATTTGCAAGACGAGATTAGCAAGAAGATTTGCAAGACGAGATGCACGTTTCCGATGTGAGAACTGAACTTCTATTAGAGATGAACATTTACAATATGGGAGATGAACATTTACAATGTGGGAGATGAACATTTGCAATGTGGGAGATGAACATTTACAATATGGGAGATGAACATTTACAATATGGGAGNATACGAGATGAACATTGAAAATACGAGAGATGAACATTGATAATACGAGAGACGAACATTGATTATACGAGAGATGAACATTGATAATACGAGAGATGAACATTGATAATACGAGAGATGAACACTCGCAATACGAGACGAACATTTACAATAAGAGAAATGAACATTGGCCATATTAAAAGTTTGACGAACGAAATACCCGCGAAAGCAAAACAATCTATGTACTAGGCAGCAGCAAAGAGACTGTAATAATCCCCACACATGGACGGTTGAATAGCGCTGGAGGAAGTCGAGAGTTGGTGGGAGCTGACGGCTACCTAACATGCCTAACATTTACAGCGGGAGCGGGCGTGTGGAGC
>VOMN01004475.1:0-16762 GCA_014899125.1 Orchestia grillus
ATTAACTGACTGCTCTATCTTCTATGTATGTGATCTGTGGTATTCACTATGTCTTGGTCAGGAAGTTCTTGCGCGATTTTCAGCTTCCTCAATAGCGTGCCGCAGAGCTCTTCAATGACTTCAGCCGAAGGGATGAACCAAACGACGGACATCCGAAGTAGCTTATTTCTGAGAAATTACAATGTTTTTCCTACAATCTCACCAACAACACTAGAAAATTAAACAGAAAGTTTAAGGTACCCGTGCCAATGTCTGTCGTGAAATGAGAAGGCGTAGTAAGATTTCGAAGGTTGGAAAATGGTTACAGTATGATTTGTTAAAATACATCACATACAACGTGTGGATTGCTGTGACTCGTCAGTTTCAAACACCTTTCCTCGACAGGACCATTTATGAAGATGAAAAATGGATCCTATGAAATAATGTTATGCGAAAATGGCAATAGCTGGACCGTAAAACGAAACCCATTCTATAACCTCGAATTACTTGCACCCAGTGAAAGTTCTGTTGGCGGTGGGAAACGAAGGCATTTGTCCGGAATCCATTATAAGCCTTTAGGTAGCAATCAAACCATAACAGCTGAAGTCTAATGCCAACAGTTAAGACATTCAAGAACAACGTTACAGAATAAATATCCGTCATTGATGAAAAATAAATAAGTAATTCTGCATCATGGCAACGCCAGACTAAATACTGCCATAGTGACACCCAATCTCGTAGATGAATTTTACATGGAAATTATGTCTAACCTACAACATTCTCCTAAAATTGCTCCATTAAATAATCTTCTCAGGAGCTTTTCAAGCATCCTGACTGTCTAAGTTCCTTTATAGAAATGAAGGTCAAATGAAGTTAGCTTCTTCTTTCAAATCAAACAAAACTTATTTTATGAAAAAAGCATCAATATGAGAATGCTTTACATTCTCTACAATATGATATGTCATTGTAGAGAATAGCGCTTATGTTAGAAAATAATATAAGTATTTCGTGGTGTTTTTTCCGATTTTCCATACTTGAAAAAGTCATCAAAGCTTTAATCACAACCGAATATATGTATGCAATGGAATTACACTCAACTCTCACAGTGATATTCTCCTATGAAATTCTGATAAGGGGAGGAATTAGGAAAGCTATGAGAAATATCATGTTTCCATGAAATTTTGACAAAATCTTGAGCTTTCGAGCGTGGACAACACTCATCTTCTGTATAAAAACCTGAAAACAAAATGAGCACGCATTTAATGCACAAACAGTTTGATACACAATTCTTAAGGTATTGTGGTAAGAAAACAGACTTAAAAATCGATCTGCTACATTGAATAAAGCTAAATCAGTATTTGAATTGGTGCCGAGCTGCCCTGATCATTGAGTGACGGATTGTACTCATGAATTAAAATGCTTTCCGGTGTCATTAAATCGATGGTGGCGGACGATGCTATGACTTTGAAGTTTCCATTAAGTATAGGATGGTTAGTTTCTACTGCATGATCTCTAATATTACTATTAGGTGGTTTTCCAGTGCGATCGGAGACCCCGTCATGTTCAGCAACGCGTGTGTGCAGATGACGTTTAGTCTCNAGTAGGTGGCACCACACTGGCCACACGAGTACCAATACACAACGCTGCTGAGCATCAAAGTAAGAATGCAATCCTTTACACGGAAGAAACTGCCAATGGTAAGGTTATTACGAAAAATGGTTTCAATTGTTGGGTGGGAATTTTCTTGCATTAACTATTTATTATCTGCTTGATATTTAGGTACATATCTCATCTTATATATGGAACTGAGCAGAAAATTAGTTTCTGCTCAGCAGCAAAACCTCTACAACATTTCTGCCAAAATTTCTCAGGCCCTCTCCATATACGACTAATTCTCGTACGCCGCTGCTGAACTTTCAAGAAAGTTGAACGCTATCGTATTTTGTGAAGCATATTTTACATAAACTTGACTTGAATTTTCTGCAATGGCTTAGTCACATTTTGCTTCGGACGTAAAAATTCGTGTTCAAAAAACTGAGCCATGGTAATTTTAGTGAAAACAAAATATGTTGAGGACTTTCCTTGAATAAAGTGAATTTGAAAAATGATATTTAATCATACACATTATGACTCTAATATTATACAATGAATAAACATTCAAATGATTGGAAAAAACATGCTGATAACGCGACAGAAAACAGGATTGTATAATTAATGCAGTCATGTAAGACTTTCTAGGATATTCATGATATCCTTCAGAAATAAATAGTGGGAATATCGTCCTCAACTGTAAGGTGAATAGACGTAAATTACAAAAGAAAAGATTCTGTTTCGAAAAAAACAGGATCCGGTCGCCCTAAAGCGTCAGCTATCAAGGATGACTGCAGGCTTATAATAACTAATTTGAAAGGCCGGAAGAGAGCCTTTGTGGATCACTCGAAAATATTCAAAACAGCAAATGGGAACACGCTATCGAGAGACACGTTGACAAAACAAATGAAAAAAATTTAAATTCAGTTCCAAACAAGTGTGCCAAGAAGCCCTTATTAAGCAAGAACAGCATCAAATACAGGAAGATATCTGCTTCACTTTGTGATATGGAATGTTCCAAGTGATTTGAAAATGTCGAATGAACTAACGAATCTCGATTTCATTTTTTAGTAATGCCCCTGAACGCAGCATTATAAGGTCAGGCGAAAGACTGTTGCCAAGTTACGTTCGAACAACAGCAAAGCATGGGCATGAAAGGTTAATGATGTGGGGATCCTTTACTGCTGCAAAGTAGCGTTAGGAAAATTCAAATGGAATTAAATTCCATACTAATGGTAAGTTGTAAATATGTAGCTATATTTGTTTTGCAATCGTTGAATTGTTCATTGTCCATATACATGTTGTATATTATCCGTTATTTCAATGAATAATAAACACTGACTTGGCTAAATTGTTTTGTACACGAGTGTACGTGTTCCCACGAGCAGTTTTTGTAGACTTGATACTATTATTGATTTGCTAACGCTTCGAATGCCTTACAACATCACCAGTACTCTTGACGAAACAGATCAATATTTTGTACGCAGATAGAGTTTCCTTACCAAAACACGGGAATATTCCATCAGATATTGTTTTTTATATCTTCATTAGAAACGTGTTGTCAGTTGAGTTTTCGACTGCTCTCTTTCCCCCATAAGTTACAAAAACTTGTGCGCTAGCTGATCTAAATAAATTCATAATGTTTTGTTGGTTTCCGCAATTTTAAAACCCAGTGAAATTTGTGCGAGTTCTTCTGAGAAGATTGTATGTTCAATTTATTTTTGAATTTCATCACAACATGTGTTGTAGTTCGTAAAAAAAAAATTTCGATTTATTACTGCATACTGGCTATTTGGGAAGAAGAAATACAAAATTTTCCACCTACCACAAAGTGGCAAACTAAACACTATGGCTTCCTTGCAGCCTGGCAAAAAAAAATGGTTTTGAGATTTTTGATGAAATATTTAGAGCGGTGAGTTCCGGATTGTTCCAGATCACGCAGCAGGTCAATTTCTTGCTCACCTATTTGTCGTTAATTTTCTATTTTGACACGGCGCTGGCAACATGAACCGCTTAAGAAACGCAGAAATGACAGACATGATCCTTGCTTCAGGTGCTGTTAACGGTAACACCAGACAGGCAGCCGGGTTTTGCCACGTGCGTTTTCAAACCGTTCCTTACCTGGCCATAATTTTTTTTCTAATTTATTTCAAAAGCTACGTGACAACGGGAGATTTGAAATAAACCGAAGGAATGCAAGTTATCAGAGGCGTGCAGCTGTAGAGGAAGCAATGCTAGACCATTTTCATCGTAATCCATTAATCCATAAACCATTAAACAACTCATGTCTCTACAAGTAATTTTTTTCTTCAAAGTTTCATAGAAGCAAAGGGTTTAGCTTGCCTCTTTTTGATAGGTGTAAAATTATGTACCGCTTATTGCCTAACACCCTGTATACGTGGGTTACTTTACTTTGTTCTCATAACTTCTCCAACACTGACACGCTGACGTTTGGTACTCTGATTACAGAGTCTAGATATTCTACAAACTGTGAGGGAATATAATCATACGGCTCGGTATTCCTACCTTGGAAGGATTCTAGCTCCTTTCCTAACCAAAATTCTCTATGTAACTTTACCACTGACAGCATTCGCGCCTAAGACTTTCAAGATGCCGAAATACCAAAGCTCCATAATATGAGCTAGCTTAGGCGCTAATTAGGAGATCAGGATGTCAAGAACATTAGCACACAGCCTTCAAGCTTCCTCGCCGTCCGTTCTCACCTCCGCCGAAAAGCACCAGCGTTGCTTTTACTGCATCACACCTCGTTTATCAGGAGATGGACAGCTTCATGTGTCTCGGAGATTCCTGCATCCTTCCTTTAGGGCGGCACGCAGACAAAGCGGCTACGTCGCTCCGACACTGGAACATTATTTATTAAAGGCATAGCTTGCGACGGTCCCGAGACATATCAGACATCGACTTGTCTTTAGCCGAGGCCATGTACTCCTTCCGGGAGTCCATATGGTCCGGCACTGGAGATGTCTGTCAGCTACTGGTATAGCGATGCCAGAACGTCTGTCGTGAGCTCACTTCTAATTGCGAGCATAGGGCGTGAAATTGATGCAGAGTTCGGAACAAGCGCAATCTACCTGGGTCTGAGAACAACCCTTTGCACGAGGGCCAATAAATGCGGAACTTCCTAGAAATGTACCTCGATTTCAAGATAATGCTCCGCTGAATGCTGAGGGCTGATTGCGGACCGAGCACATCTTCATGTTCTTCACATCCTCGCGGAGGAGAATATGAGTCCTTCGTATGAAAAAAAATCATCACAGGAGTTCACAGATTGCAAAGTGATTTTTCTCGTGTAAAACAACCTTCGCTGAAAGAAACACACGTAAAAGAGGAGGAGGTTTTCTCGAAAGAATGAAATGTTCAAAAAGACGCTACTCTTTGTCCTCAGTCTGGTTCTTTGCGAAGCTCAGGAAGCGTAGGGCATCATATGACTCGGAATAAGCGTACATTCTTAGGCCACTGTTATTTGATATATTTTTGGAAGAAATATAAATAGACCATCGTGATTTCTGGTAAATATATGGAGCATGTTTTGGCTATTTTCCATCTGAAGTAGCTAGAAATTGAGTTCCCTCTGTTTTTAGAAACATTCGAAAGGAATCGTCGATTTTTTTAAGCACCGAATACATTGCAAAAAACTTCTTGCTCGAACTATCTTATTACTGAATAGGAAAGACCTTCGATTGTTTCAAACATTTTTATCTTGACCAAAGGCAATGAATACGTAAAATTCGATAACCGATTCAGAGCGATTCGAATCTCACCAGCCTTTAATCACTAAGCTTATACAGTGAATGGAGAAAAACGCCCTGAAGTTTTTATTACGTTTGAATACATGAGCATTTTTCTTACTGTCATGTCAGATATTACTAAATTAAGTTGGCGTACTTTCTTTTGGCTGAAAGAAAGTTTTCCGTAATCTGCAAAACTTATCAGGTTCGGCAACAACTTGAAAATGTAAAGACACTAGCAATTCGCCACAAAACGAACGAAGTTGCACGTAGTAGTCTACCCTGGCGTTTAAAATACAACAAATATTAGTAAAACATTCAATTTTAAGGAGCGTTTCCACGAAATTATGTTTCCCTAAATATAGCACGCCCTCATGACCTTTACTGACTTTCCTGAGCTCCGTCGAGAGCATGACTGTGCAATCATAGTGATGTGCCATGCCTCATTTTCATTCCTACGAAAATGAAATACACATCAGTTGAAGATAATTTGAGGGAATGAAATTCGTATGTTCTTGTGAAATTAAGAGAGAATTTAAAAAAAGAGGATATCTGGAATTGAGACGCAATGTTTCATTCACGCTGATTGGGAATTGAAATTAGCTCAGTTCAGTAAGATGTGAAAGGATAACAATTTAGAAAACTCCAAACTCACAAACACTGTCGAAGAAACGTACTCGGGTACGGAATGAGGGATTTAACTTCGGCGAAACTGTTTTACAGAAAACTGTCTTTCTATTGCAACCACGATACGCAAGCAATAAATTCAAAATTGCACCTTGAGCATCCAAACGAATAATCTATTTCTCACTGAAAGGGCTGAGAAACCAGCCTACTCTGCTCCAGCGAGCGTGTCTGTGGGTGGAGACCTCAAGACTTTGCTGCTCAGTAGCGAATTAGAAAGAAAATACCCAAGTTTTATCGATTTTGATAGTTAATTATACGTATAGCCAATATTTTTTAATACGATTCCTCACAACCATAAAATTTTAAGATTTGTAAGCCCCTGATGAGGAAAAAAGATTTTCACTCTTGACCTTAAAAATTTGGTTTTCACAGTGCATGTAAAAGTATTCATACGTGATCTCGGCTACGGAGAGCTACAAGCCCTGTGAAGTTGCACTAAAATTGTCAAAGAAAAGATAATCAGCGAACATATATCTGAAAACGAGTTGATTCTGAGCATAAGCATCTCAGTTTGATCTTTGCAGTTAATTAAATAGCCTTTGGACTATTCATTCTAGCAGCAGAGTAATTACGGAGAAGCAGCGCAATTAAGGCCACGTAGGCTCTTATATTTATTTCAACGGCAAATATTACGGTCGTTTTTATTTTACACTCAAACCGAATAGCGACGCACAAATCGTGAGTTTGTATTAGTCGCTCAAAGCAATAAATTTGCGAGGGGATGGCGTTGGCTGCGGCGGAATCTTTCGCAGAGATTAGATACTAACTCGCAGCTGCGTGTTGCCATTCCTGTGAAGCAACATGGGCTCAGCGAATGTGATGCAAGAGTAAAGTGAAATACTCGATTAGTTTTTACCTTGCTTGAGATAAAGACTGCTTAGGGTGAAGTTAGATTACTGACACAAGGAGCTTTCTCTCATCAGTTATATTACTCTTTCGAAGTTGTGATGAATTGGCTATGTGTGAACCTGAGGGCTTTTACGAACTCGGTATCAGCTGAAAGCGTTAGTAAAGTCAAGTGATTTTGAACTCTTTCCTTCATGTTCACAAGATGGATTTCTTTGGCAGTACATGCCTTCTCTGACACTACGCCACTACGCTGATTGCGTTTGAACAAACCACTGAAAATATAATTTGCTTCACGACCAAATTTTGGTTACGAACAAGATACAGCCATGAAAGCGTCTAATTCTAAGCCTGTGCTCCCAATAAGCCGATGCCAAAGTCCCCTGCTGGACTCAAACGATATACAGTATTCTCGTCTCTCGTACCATGAGAAATTATCGATGATTTCACGTGCAGCTTAGCAGCGTCAAGCAAAACTGTTCATTCAAGGCTAACTTCGTTTAAATTCCCCCGATATCTGAAGAACCGTTCAGTGGTTGAAATTTAAATCAAATGCTTTTCAAAAGATCTAAATAGCGAGACCATTTGGATGAGGATGCACTTCAGTAGCAATGCTGTCTCTTACGACCGGAGAACTAGAACGCTGGTTTGAGTTGTTCTATAATTGATCAGCATAGAAAAGATGTTCATAAAATCTTCGGGAACTGCAAAAAAAATCTAGAAGCGAGGTTCAAAATTCATTACCACTAATAACACGGTACTATGATTTACATGAAAATGAACGATGTTGAAATACCGTTGATCAATATTTCAATTCAAGTGTCTCGTAAACTCATCAGAGATTTCATATTTTTTTAAATTGTTCACTTGAAAATTTCATGTAGGAATTTGTAAATTTTACAAAACATCCATTGCCTCACTATTTTCAAGCAGCGGAGGGAAACTGTCTCATTCAACAGCTCGCGGATCTGCAAAGGCCCACCATGCACTCAAAGCGGCGACATCCCAGTGTGGCCTCAGCATTACGGCCGAAACATCTTCGAGTCCATCCAAGTACAAGTATTAAAAATAATCTTTACTGAATTATTTTTTTATTTTACTTTGAAGTGACCTGAATTGAGTGTTTCACTGAATCGGAGAAGTAGTCACCGACATGTATTTCAGAATTTTTGCAATGTTCTCTGATGAAGCATTCGTAAAGGGGATGACGTGTGAAAAGAATCTGGCCAAGGGAGTTGGCTGAATTAATTGCCTTGTGCAACATGAGATGACTCAATTAAAGCCCACAAAACCAGTACATGATGACAATTTCGTCAAGTTTTCCAATTCTTTGATACGAATGCTTTACTTCAAGTGATGTTTCATTATCATGAAAGGATTTTTCAAAATTATTATTAATCCAAGACAACAAATTGCGAAGGAGTTACCATTTACTTTTCATTCCAATTTACGTATGTCGCAGCCCATGAATTCTCTGGTACTCTTTTTTCTCGATGAATGGTTCTCTCATGAAAGCACAACATGGGTGAAACTCAAGAGAGTTCAAAGACTGTGCTATGCATCCGTTCAAAGCTTTTACAAGCTGAAATATGCCATATCAGCGTTCGTAGTTATAGTTGTGTTCCGTACTTTACTTAATGTGTCGTAACGACGTCAGATAACGTCTACTCTACAGTACCTGGAGATCGAGAGGAAAAAATGATTTTCACAAGTCCTACATTATTAGTTGCCGCACAATGTTTCAATTTCATCGGAAAGAAACTAAGTAAAAATTATACTCAGCAGGTTAGTTTTTAAAATTGTAATCTCCTTATTCGTAACAATTTTTATTTCTTTCTTTTCTTTCTTTCTCAATGACACTGAGATGACAAAGTTTTTGGACGTGGCACCTCGCAGCAGACAGGGTAAAGAAGTGCAGTGACGATGTTGGAAAATCCTATTTCCTGTAAAGTACTTACAAGCTTTGAAACATGAATTATGTCAGAAAGTAAAACTAAAGACTATTGAATTCATCGCAAGATTATCCAATGTTATGAGCAATTCCTGCATAACTTGAGACTATTGAGGTTAGGAATACCGCAGCTATTGTCACTCCGTAAAGTGTATGCAAGAAGAATTATCGTTGTTGGACCAACAAGTGCTTCTATAGATTACATTTGAAAAACGAATGCAAGCCTTTTATTCAAAATAAACTAAATTTTTAAATCTGTTCACCTCACCTGATATCGCGAAACTCAGAGACTTCGTTGCTTGGAAAAAGGACGCTCTAAGACTTTATTCCTACCACTCCTAAACACATCGGACTGTCAGGGACGTAGCTCAAACTTGACGAAACAAAATGTTAGAGCTTTTGAAGATTAAATTAACTTTAAGGAGTAAAAAGTTGAGGAATCAGGGTTCTTCCTTCGAATATGTTGGAGAGTAGTCGTCGCACGCTCTGTCAAAATCCTTAAACGATCAAACCTACCTAGGGCATTTTCTTCCGTGTTTGATGGGTAACAATTGAAGCACTCGGATTTTGGCAGTAATGATGATTGAACGTAGATTTCATCGTAGCTCTTTTCATTCGTTTCCAGCAAGCCACGAAGTTATTACAAGATGCGATGTAATTTCTTTCACTATGTGACCATTGTGACAAAACTGTTTCAATTATTTTGTGACCGAATAAACCACGAATTGATTCATAGTTGGCTTCAGTAATATCGAACTTTGTTAAGATTCTTTAAGTCTGCAATATTAGTGATCTATCAGTGTTTTTGAGTTCAATTACAGTATAATTAACACATGTTCGACTATTCGCACCCACCTTGACTTACGTATCATAAGTCTACGGTATTTCATACGAAAAATTTCTAACTTTAAATGCGCATTAATTCTACAGATAGACTTAAAATCAATTAAGCATTAAAGTGAAAACAACGAAGATTTTAAGACTAGGTACCGTGTACTAACAAACTAATCATAACCCCTCATTGCAAGTTCTACACTTATAATGCATGGGAACACAGTATTAAGTGAGTTTTCGATATTTGACTTAATATATTGGCCGTATTGCATGTCTTTCAAGAATGATTGATTAGACTCTGGATTGTATGAGCAGTCTCAGTTACTTAGAAAAATATGTCTTTTCCCACCAGCGGTTGAGCGTCTAGCCATCCGACCAGCGAGTCAAATGATCAGTCCCGCATCGCATTATACTATGTACATTGGTGAGAGTAGCAGCGTCGAGATAAAACCAGGCGTCGTAACTCGAGCCTATTAATATTGGTGTGATCATGTAGAAAGTTTGAAACACGTCCTGTTAAAATGGCCGTCCCAAATAGGATCAGTTCATAAATTTACTGTGACTTTCATTTTGTCATTGAAGAGTTGAAATTTGAAAATGTCTATTCATCATTGTGATTTGTGTTCATATTTACTTATGAAAACAAAATATTACAAATTTACTGGTAAGATCTATACTTGGAAGTGAGTCTTGATGGTATGGAAGAGCATTTGAATGGAAAATTACGATATTATCGACGTTAAAAATTGAAATGGAGGGTTTTATTCCATGAGTAATATGAAAAGATGTGCATTCAAGATTGCGTAACACTTGAAGCGTTGATCTCTTTCTCTCCCAATTCCTTCAACTTCTCACTCTCTCTCTCTCTCTCTCTCTCCCTCTCTCTTTCTCTCCCTTTTTAGGTCTCTTCTATCTCTCTTGGTAGTTGTTCGATGTGAGGCCAAGGCCTGCAATAGTCAGAAAGTTAGGCAACGGGCAACCTGGGCTTCAAGCTCCATCAATTATCAAATTTGTAACCTGTTCCCAAACTCTAACCATGCAGTCAGCGCTCACCAGGCCTCTCTATGAACTCGGGCTTCTGCTTAAGCTGATTACTACGCACGAAGTTGAGCGGTCGCTCATTACGAGGCTGTGAAGCTGTCGATTACACCCTTTTTGTGTAATGTTCGGCAGACTTTCTCACCAAACTCATTTCCTGAACTTCAAGTTGACTTCATTGGTGATGGAAGAATCAGAGTCTGTTGAATTTTTTTATAATTTCCTCCTGGTGAAAAAGTTTCAGCGATTTACCGTCTTAATATCGACATCCCCACCGGAAACTACTTTTCATGTGCATCCAACACTCGTTAAATGCGCTGTAGACAGCGGGTTTTAAAAATGTGATGCTCCACGACGACACGAGCTGCGATGTCACACAGCGTTAATGAGTATGAGAGAGCGAAATACGTGAGCAAACGATTTTTTGGGAAGTGTGAAGTTTCTCAATGACTAGACGAGGCCACAAAAGTTGAAAATATATCCAAACTTCAGAAAGGAGTTGAACCTGCAAACGGTGCATGACAACGAAATTCTCAATTTTATTCCTGAGGCATATTACAATACTTGCATTGAACTTTTTGTGATATCAGAATACTCAGAAAAGTTGATCTATTTTGTATCATTGATTGTCAGGATGGCTTAGTCACATGAATTCAGGTTGACTTTGCAAGTCACGGGCCTCAATCACTACGGAGTCAGGCTTTCACTGCAGATCGCTAATTCGAACTATGATTAACCACTCTGTTCTCATGAGGCCTTTCGAAAAAGGTAAAAATGTATATTAAGGGACGATGAGGGGACCTTTTAAATGAAATGACACCCACACACACGACATATCAGTCCTGTCTCACACCACCATTTTAAAAGAGGGTGTCATTTAGCCTGTGTGAAGAATCAAAATGAAATTATTACAGGTAAGACCGTTTTTCTTCTTAGATATTCCAGACAGAAAATTGACTCGTAGCTCAACACAATCTTCACGACATTCGAAGCATGGCATGTGAACGACTGATGACAGATTCCCATTGATGTTTCAATCTATAACGACATAGCTAACGAAGCATAAAATGTATAATGGCAAATGCTAGTGAAGAGCATGGCGTGGAGAAAAAAGGCGATAATCTTTCAAATAGTTATTAATTATTTAAACGGCGAAATTTGTCTGTTCATTTTACGGTACACGAATACAGGCTAGGCTCTATGCAAGCTCAATCAAGACCTTTGTAACATCGTCTAGTCAGACAACCATAGATCTTGGATGGTAAAAATATAAGGAGTTCTTGGTTGCAAGTGAAATTTTCAGGTATGCAAGCATGTGATCCAAGTAGAATTTTCTGGCCTGACCCTTCCCATAAACAACGTCAGAAACGACAAATTTTGTTGCTCTAAGTGTGTACGTTCAAAAATGGCTTGCAGAAAAGTTGAATAGTGAGGTCAAAGAAAACAAGGAAGTCAATCCACAACATGAAAAACTTCATCTCGCTAAACGCTCATTTGTACATGTGTCAGCAAATAACATGATAAACTCGGTGCTGTCAAAAGCAATGTATTTACATTTCAGTCTTGTAGCGAGGGTTTTTGCGCTAATACTTAGATTTTACTTGCAAATTCGAAAATTATATTCCAAATGGTCTCATCACCGGCGGTGAAAAATAGTCGCGATAAAATTTCAAACACATATGGAAATTCGACACTGTGAACATTTCATGTGCTTCACAAGAGGTAAATGACGTATTAGAAAGCGTAAATATATTCATATGTGTAATACCGTCCATACCTTTATTGAAATTTGAAGATGAATCAGTCTAACATGCACCAAACACCTTAAAATACTGAATCTGAAAAGCTTTTATATTAAAATAACAGCGAACAAATGAAAAATGCCGACCATAAATAATTAAAACTATCGCTATAAGACATTACTGAGGCTCGCTTGGAACTAAAAGAACAAATAAAAAAATTGATGGTGGTCACAATGGTTTATTGTGAAATGGACAATCATAAATGTTTTCTGCACATTCTTATGGTGTATATACGTAAGGAAATGTTGAATACATATGAAATTAGCCACGCTGACCAACACAAAGCAAGCAGCCGATTTTTATAAGGAATTGTGGGCGAGTTATTTACTGCATCATTCAAGCCTTGCTCTTCCCTCCGGCAGACCTCCTCGATTTACTCAGACGACCGGGACGACAGAGGCGGACGATGCCGAGAGAAATGAGTAAGGAATAAATTCGTATTCAATTTAGCGATCTAAATTACACACAGGAATTACCAGACGAGTTTATTCAACCGTTAACGAGAAGTCGAAAGAACAAATTGAAAAATAGTTTTACGTAAATAGCAAAGTAAATGAATTCAAGAAACAAATGACTTAATCAAAGAGCTAGGATTCATCAATATTTATTTTAGTTTCAATAATGTGCTTATAAAATGACTTCGATTGTGAAAAGTTTATATATTTCACTTGAAATAGGCTGATGAACATCAGCTTCATCTTCGAAAATTGCTTATTTTTTGTTTCAAAAAACATATTCCCTAATGCATATTAATGCTGTCTTAATTCGATCATTAAAATGAAATAACCAAATTAGAAGTGTACTATGGTAAACACTTTCTGATGTCAGTTTTCATTTTACTTTCGTTTCGATAGTATTGAAAATTTAACTTCGGGTTAAATAAAAATTCTAAAAATTCTACGAGCAAGTGATGCACACCGCAGGCGCCAAACGATGGCAGATCTCATCCCCAATTTTTCAATTGATTAATATTCTGAGCTCAAAATTTATATTCGCTAGTTGAAAGACTGCCTTGAGATGGCAGCGAAGAATTTGTTTAAAATCTCATGTAGCGAACGGGAAGGTAAATAATCTGATAATTTGTCACTCCGATGCATATTTTCGAATCAAAATGTAACACAGTCATAAGAGACATCCGTTTTTGGGATTCTTTCATATTAGGTTTGAAATAGCTTACGATTTATCAACCAATATTGGGTGCTGAAAGGTTTGTTCCGTTCCGTCCTTACGAGAAGTGGGGAGCACGAACACGTACACCATCATCTCCGAGAGCCTTGAGAACAATGTGTACAGATCCAACCTGAGTGAACTGATTGCAGTACCATATAGTGTTTCGTTCAGCGAATGTTCTGGAAAATATGACCATATAATGAGAAATATTTCAAAGGGATAACTTTCCTAACCCTGGGTAAATTTTGGTCAAATCACTTCGCACGGCCCTGGACCCTAAATCCCGCGCAAAGACAGCATTTTCACAGGAGCACAAAAACCAACTTGAGAATTAAATAGTCGACCCATTACTGGAGCGTTATAACGCTCAGGCAGTGAAGTTAGTCGAAATTTAGGAATGGAAAATCACGAAACTAAGTAATATTTTCAGGGCCTGATAGATGAAAAAAAATGATATGTGTTCTAACTGATCGTCTGAAACACTGTTTGGGTAATGATCGTAATTCATGGAGTTCTGAAGTATCATACTTTCCTTTCCTTTACGTCTGTCGATAGTGACTTTGTTTTTCACGTGCTATTGCAGTCTTTTCCTCCTTCTGTCCCGTAAAATATAAACAGCTCTAGATATTGCTTCCTTGGTACCTTTTTAAAAATGACTTCTTTTCTGTTATTCACATAGAATTTTTTAGAATATGAACGTCCCTAATTCAAATCAATCTATGTATCTTTCTTTTACTAAAAGTGATACTAATTTTACTACACCTACCATGCATTAATTACTAATATTAAGCAATATATTTCATGAAAAACTTCATTATTATCAGAACATGGCATATTTATAAAGTATAGCGGATGAAACTCAAAGTTCTCGGGAACACATGAGCGATTTCTTCGTAAAAGAAACAAGCAAGAGTTCGTGCGAACGTTACAACGCGGCTGTGCAAGGCTACATTCCACACCACCTTTATGAACGTCTTCATTTTCCGAGGAACAATAATAAAGTCCCAAGCTGGGACTTGGAAAAGTCTACAACGAGCATGACAATTTCTTCTGCTCCTATATAACTCTAAGCAATCGCCCTGGTTAGAAAAGAAAGGAGGCCTAGTTTTTCTCAGAGCCAGCACGGCAACGCTATTTTGTAGCTATTATCGCTCCCAGATGGTTCACTCGGGGGGATCTCGGTAATTTGTGCGAGGATGGCACTAGAGAACATCTCCTCAAGCTCGCGCCGAGCAGAGGAGGTTTCCTTAGTGTTTGTGCAGAAATACGTCCATACTTACATTCAACCTGTCTTACTTTCTCAGCGTTTGTTTATAGTAGTCTTCGGAACATCAACGTCGATCAATACTCAGATAATGCTTTTGATATTATGGAATTATGACCCTAAGGTTTCTTTCCACCATTTAACGTACAGAAGAATTCATCGTTTCAGCTGTTTTTTTCTGTTCTGGGCTGCATTTACGAATTTTTATCAAATAAGTTTCTGTTATGGTATTTTCTTATTTAGCTAAGAACAATTTCCTACCCAGGTTCATATAAGCTTATGTAAATCCCAAAAATATTTTTCGTTCTTCGCGTTAGACATACGAACATATTCTCGAGAACAAGTAGCGTTTTTCTTGGCTGTTGATCTTACATGTACGATTCAAATAAACTTTTCTTTTATATCCTCAGCCAAAGTTATCTACTCAAGTACTACAAATCTTGGTTGTTGCGTGAGTGAACTCGAAGCGTGTGAAGCAGTTTGAATGGCCCCGTTACAGCAGCAATTCTAGAAGTCCAAACGCTGCAGCGAAAAGCAAACTATTTCCGTAGCTTAGAGTTGCAGAAAATAACATTTGTAGAGCTTAGGTTACTTTGCAGTTCTTTCAAGCTGTATTTACGAGCAATGCATCAGCGTGGAGAAATAGCTTGTCCACTTTTACCTGATCAAGTATTCGTATTGTATTTTCTTTCCGAGTCCCACAAATTCTATGTTTAAAATTTAGGGTCTATTGACATGAGAGAACAAGGTCCCAGGGTCCGAGGGCCCGACTGGGACCTGGAATCGCGTACGAGGAAAAAAATTTAACAACACTAGATGATATAAAGATTGAAAATGAATTAAATACTAATGAAATTTAGACCTTCTAGTGAAGTGGGAAGTGTAATTTATTTAATTTATGAAATTTTTAAAGTATTTTAGACGTTCATCTTTGAGATGAGTAATAAATTGCACGTCCATCGTTGAAATGATAAAAAGTATTCAGGATCAGTCCATCAGTAACGATATGAGGACCAGTCAAACAATATCAACCAATATTAATCAGCCCAGCAATATGAATACCAAGGCCAGTCCATCAGTACCATTAGCAGGACCATTCAAACAATATTAACCAATATTAATCGGTCCAGCAATATGAATACCAGGACCAGTTGAGCAGCGCACGCAGCATTACTCGAGCGCATGAAGCTATCAGGCTCAGCCGATCTGCTGTAGGTCCTTTCTTCAAACAAGTCGTTTTTACGCTCACTAATCCTATTTGCCCTACCCATGTTTGCTTTATATTTTACGATCAAGGTTATTAGTATCGGGAAATAAAATGGCCTGCAAAGCCCCTGTGAAGTTTTATGTTTCCTGAAATAATACTTTGATAAGAAGTTTAAATTTCGGTAGCAATGTAAATGCATTCAATTGGAAAAGTACTCCCACGGTATTTTGTGAACCTCGGGAATCAAATTTCGCTGAGCCTACGAGCGAAGAGAATAAGGTTTGTTACTGCAGAACTATTACATGTGTATCTCATTTACGTGGCATTGAGCCGAACTTGCCACTGAATTGTGTGGAGTTCTTCTCTCAGGATTTGTCAATGCTAAAAAATTCATGAAATAGCCCCATTAGGTTACCTGGGATTCAAAGCTAAAAAAATTCGTCCCTTTGATGACTTATTGGAAGTCATTATGAGCGTATTACAGCTAAAATTCATTCTTTCATTTATAATGCGAGGATTTTAATTGTTGTTTTTCATATTACTTACAATTGCAGCAGGTGTTAGCTCAAATCTTTCACCTTTGATACCCAGTTAAAAATTAAGGACGTATCGCCGGTGAATTAAGGACAATCAAGCGCAAACTTA
>VOMN01004479.1:0-13561 GCA_014899125.1 Orchestia grillus
TAATTTGTGTCCGAGTGCTTTTCTCTCTTAACATGGCCCCTACTTGCTCGATAGCTTTCGAATACCTACTATGCCTCCCCACTCAGCTCGTGTTGGTAATCTGACATCAGGTCTTGTTCCCCTCCCCTACCTGACTCCCAGTTACGCTCCGCTCCACTTGATTCCAATTCGTAATTCCGCCTTCCTCACCCTCCTATCTTCCAGTTTTTACTCTCTGCTCCCACCTTTTCTCCCATCTCTGTCTCTACTTCTGTGGGCTCCATGGTGCAGTGGTTAGNCACACCAGTAGTTGTAAATCAATGAGAGACCCAACGATAAAACGTGTTGGAATTAATAAAGGTTCTTCTCCCATCCCTCTTTCCTATACCTCTTCTCTCACTCATTCTTTTTCCCCTTTACTCTAATCCTCCTCCTTTCTCCTCATTCCTTCTCATCCTCATCAACCCGTCACATGGTTCCGTTCACCCCAATCTCGGTGTGAGAACTGCAGCTTCACGCCTCTCAATTGTCTACCTCCACAGGTGCTCGAGCTCCGCATCCACCAGAGGACTCGGCAGCCTGAAAAACACTCCGGGCCTCAGAGAACTAACCTCCAATCACCTGACCCGCATACCTGGTATTCGTGGGGCACACACCCTAGCAATAATGCCTGCAGCATTCATTCATTTATAAAATCATTTGCTCTTTGAATAATCCAGTGAAAACAACTCGTGGTTAGATCATGCAGAAGGACTGTATTATCCCATGGAGCTGTATCAGATATGATACGAAGTTCAGTTTCGAGTTCAGTTGAAACTTTTCCATTTGGTCGGAAGTTCACATTAGCTTTTAGAATCTGAGTTCATTTCGTGAATGTGGACTTTGCTATTCAGTGTTTATTTTTATCGGACAATCTTAGCTGCCAGCACTCCAGTTTAGTCATGACAATCGTACGAGTATCAAGCCGCCCAGCGCAGCCCAGCGTAGCCCGCCCAATGGAGTGTTGGCCGAGCTACCACCACGCCAGCGCATCACCTCGAGCTGGTCATCTCCAAGCGGCTGCCGAACTCCGTTTTGCATCTGGGGCACATCCTCCGGCCATCTTCGGTGAGTACTCGATGCTGTTTTTAGTTGTGTTTTCTAACCGTGTGAATGTTTTTTTCAGCTTCAACAGACAGGGAAAAATATTTTTGTTTTCTAAGAAGGATAACTGTTGAGTTTTGTACTAAAGAAACAAAATTTTTTCCAACTTGCGTGTTTTTATCTCAATTGATGATTAGCTACTGGGTTGGTTTTACGAACAAAAGACTAGCGATGAACTCAAGCCGCAGTTCAGTCCTAAGAGAAGTACTCAGCCGGCAAACCTGGATGTAGTTCCATACCTTGAAAGCACGTATACTTGAGAATGAAAAGGAATTACTGAATGATTAAGTCAATTTTGCGTGTTTGTTCTTCCGAAACATTGCCCGCCTGTGAACAAAAAAACCTTCACGCTTCTCGAAAGAAGAAACATGGCGTTAGCACAATTACTAGAACAATAAAGAAATTACTCGCGAGATGGCTTTGAAGAATGGGTTCATTTTTCAACACGGGTAGCCTGAAGACTATTCCCTACCGAATGCATCGCAAAATTGACGCCATATCCACATGGTGCGCTAAACGGCGTTAGGGCACAAGCTTCTCTAGATGACCTGTTACTCAAGGACCTCCCTGTCGTGCCGAGGAAAATTTCTCATTTTCATCGTGTCCAGAAACCCGACAGGCCCCTGGGAAAACTGTGTGGAGCAAAATTCGAGCGAAAATGTTTGCTGGGGAGCGCCCGTGTGAGGTGCGTGCTAGCGAAGGGATAGCTTGGCTGGTGGGGCGGTGTTTTTGTCGGCACGGGAGATTGGAAAACACGGTAATATTTTTTTGCCTTATGTCGTGCCATGAGGTTTGGATTTGGGTTCACGAATTTAACCTAGGTGTTGAAAGCTGCGTGTTTCTCGTTCTCTTACAGGGAAGGCGTTGTTTATTCATGCGTTGTCGAAAGTTGCGCAAATGATGCTGTACGTGAAGCCCAGTGCAAACTGGCGCGTGAGACTCCGATTACATCTACAGCTCATGTCACTTAATTTCAGTGTGATATTTTTGGATCGGTGTACTAGGTAAACGGTACTTAAGGGCCTCAGAATTAAAGTGAACATTATTTTCCCGCGCGTAGTAATCCTGAAGAAATGACGGCTCGTCCTGTACATCAACAAATACTGTAATTAAAATTGTAGCAAGATTGAGATCGTGCGAAATTTTCTCCGTAAGGCATTGAATAAAACTACAGACGGGGTAGTAGGTACTTCAGAGCATATTTTTTAAGATCCTTCATTTGCCAGTCATCAGGGAAGAATTGAAGTCACCACTTCAATTTCTACGATAGATACAGAACAATTTCTTTCGTTTTTTACAGCGCTTTTTCACTCTCGTTTCCATACCTCGGTGACTGCGGTACATGAAAATTTTAGGGCTCAGAGATCGAGTTCACAAGTTTTATCCTCCTAAAAATGCTGTTTTAGCTTCGAGACACATTTAATAAGTATTGTTTTATGAATTATTTTTAAATTCATTGATTAATTCAATGTATTTTACAATGTTGACGTACGATATAATGGAACCTTGGGAAATGTGGGTGTTCAAAATGATCTGAACCATAAATAAAGAACCCTTTCGTCTGGGACAAAAAGTGATGGATATTGACCAGTACCTTTAGTACGTCGTCCCTTACTTGCCACCACCGCGTCGCTGCAAGCACAAACAAAGCGACCGAATCAAATGAGCTTATGCTCATCGCTGCATTTATTTAAAAATGAGTTAATCGCATGTTATTCGTTGTAAAAATGACCCTACATTGTTAACATGGCAAAACCATCCTAGCGCCCCGTTGCCCTTGTGCCTACAGTGCTGCACGTTGGGGGATCTTGCCCTGTTGCTCGTCACTGAAAAGTTAAGGAATTAAACCATGTCATTAACTTTCACTTCTGTCTTACTTGTAGGTTTAATCAGATATAATGCTCCATTTATTTGTGCTATACGTGACAACGAAAAAAATAAAGCCAGCCCTTTCCTTTTCTGGTCGTCAGGGAATTTTCATGTTTGCCTATATTCAATAAAATACCTGTTATTAATATCATTCAAGTACACTCTTGAAGAAAAATGGCTTACGAATGATGGCCATTATCAGTTATTTAGTGTGGAAATAGCCCTTTATTGTCATGAACAAAATTCGTTTCAAATAGTGTTATCCTAACCAAAACTTAATCCCTAATCTCTACGCTATACAGCAACGTCAGTGCGTCACCGTTCGGCTCAAATTCAGTCCCTGTCCCTCACAGTGCTCAACACATCCCTCACGGCTGGAAACATCTTGGAAAATCAAGGCTCACTCCAACTAAGCTTTCCTAAGGCTCCAAAAACTACCTCGTTCGTAACAACAGCCGCACCTGAGCAGTTCTAGTGTGAAATGGGCGACGTCTTGCAATAATTCTGTGACAAAAACTAATTTACGTTCAGCAAGGAAGAAACCCAAGAGGTCAGCTTGGCAGCGTAGGCAAAATTAGCGTCTTTTGATTTATGGGCGGGCAGGAGAGCTCAGGGCTTCTGGCCGGGTGCCTTCTGGATCTGGGCAACCTGCGAGCAGCTGGACAGCGCTGGACCTGGCGTTGTCTGCGTCCAGTCAGGCGTGTGAGCGTCTCTGTACAGTCAGGCGTGTGGGCGTTTCTGTACAGTTAGGCGTGTGAGCGTCTCTGTACAGTCAGGCGTGTGAGCGTCTCTGTACAGTCGGGCCTGTGAGCGTCTCTGTACAGTCGGGCGTGTGAGCGTCTCTGTNGCGTGCGAGCGTCTCTGTACCGTCAGGCGTGCGAGCGTCTCTGTACCGCCGGGCGTGTGAGCGTCTCTGTACCGTCAGGCGTGCGAGCGTCTCCGTACAGTCAGGCGTGTAAGCGTCTCTGTACGGTCACGCGTGTGAATGTCTCTGTACAGACACGAGTGATATTCATTCAGTCGAACCGTACACACAGGTTTGAAGTGATCAGTTGGGTATAACTTGTTGTAGCTTTAGTAATATTTAGTACTGACATTCATAGCAATCAAGACGCTTGAAAATCTCGGAAATTGTTCGGGCGCATCACGTCTCAGGCCACTCCGATGCGTCACCTGTTACGGCATGTCTTGTTTCTATTTTCCTCTCCTGAACGATGAACTCCGTCCCGCGGTATCGAGCCGGGGCCCTTCTCGCTATCCGGCAAGCGCGCTGTCACTTGCGCCACAGAGTACAACACGGCTGTCAACGCCAGTCGCTGTCAACATGAGAATAGATGAATAACTCATTTATTTAGTGTGGGAGAAAGGCTTCTCTGCACACAAGGTGTAAACTTTTATATACGAGTGGGTGTTTTTTGCCAGTGTATTGTAAATAGCTCATCGACGTTTCACATCAATAAACGATGTGACCATCACAAAAGTATATGACTGTGTGAACGCTGTTTGACTTGATGCATCGATTGAAGCGTCCATGTTGATATGTAAATACTAGAAAGTGACCGTCATCGATCGGCTTACTGTTTGAAATTGTAATTAGTATCTAATTGTTTTCTTTATTTAAAAATTTCCTGACCTCTAATTACACTGGAAAATATTATTTCCATTGTATGGGGCTTGTGTAGAAGCCCAAGAATAGACCACTCTGATCGTTCTGTTGTCTTTTTCTAGTCTTCAATTCTATTTCTAATTTGAATGCTATCACGTGAAGCATCTCTGTATTGCCATCCTGCAATCATAAAGCATTAAAATTTGGTTAGTATTTAACTTATTTACTGAAATTGCGATATATGAATGGGGACACTAAGAAAGTAGTCACTGACCGAATCGAAGATATTTCCCAGTCTATTTCAATGCTTAGTGACGGTGACAATCGCAGTTATTTCAAACGACTTTACCCAAAAGCTGCGGTCAAATTCAGTCTGATTGCTTGGTAAAAGCTTTAGAATTTCATCAGAACGGAAGTTTTTCTTATCGTTGAGATTGCCAGCCGTCAATCCGTGCGGGAACTTCGGGTCCAAGTTGCCTTAGGAGGCCTGGAGGCAGATTGTTCTTGCTCCCAGTTTTCGAGCAAATAATCAGCCCGAGACTCTCCCTTAAAAAAAAGACAGGCTTTCCAAAGAAAACTTTACGTGTCTCGCAAGTTTGGCGGCTTCCGTCGTTGTTGTTGATTCGAGTTATTTCATGAAATTTTAGTTTTTGATAATAATCCTACTGGGCTTCTGTTTTCAATTCTTATGAGGGGAGAGAGAGAGAGAGTTACTTTATAATTCATAAAATTCGCTGAATTTAGCTACTATTGTCCTAGAAATTTATCTGTGACTTCATTTTGAGGTACAAAACTTCAGTAGCCTGTGAACGAGGCCGTGCACGTACCTGCATAGCAATACTCTGGTCGGTGTAACAGGGGCCCTCAACGCGCGCTCAGCGACGGACTGCAATAGAGCGACGGAACAACACTGCGCTTCGATTACCGATGTTGTCCCAATAGCCGTCACAGTCCCAATGAAAGCACTCCCGTGTCCTGTAAGCTCAGTGATCCTTTCATTTTTGACTTTCATTTGATTTTCAATTGACTTTCATTTGACTTTCAATTGACTTTCATTTGACTTTCATTTGACTTTCATTTGACTTTCATTTGACTTTCATTTACACGTGTAGGCTTATTGATGTTGCACGGGTGCGGATATCTGGA
Source organism: Orchestia grillus (assembly GCA_014899125.1). Taxonomy (NCBI): domain Eukaryota; kingdom Metazoa; phylum Arthropoda; class Malacostraca; order Amphipoda; family Talitridae; genus Orchestia; species Orchestia grillus. Next base: position 5,744 of record VOMN01004479.1, read on the forward strand.
GAACTTTGACTGCACAAATGGCGTGTTTTTGCACCGCCTACAACGCGCCGTTGGGAATTGGGTTGTAACGTTTGAATGTGTACTCATTGAGCTGGTTTGCGCTCGTACCAGCGTGTGTATATACGTGCTAAGCTCAAATTCTTCCTTAGAACGAGTTTTGCTGTAATGTGCCAACATTTAGGAAGTTTTGACTCACAAAGACGTTGTTGTATTCAGGTGCAAACACGAAACGATGTTGAACATTGGTGAAAATTTCAAAAATACGTTGATATGTTTCTACTCGATTTTCTCTTATTAAGTAGAAAACAGTCATGCACAAAACGAGATAACAACTAAGCTTCTCCTTCATGGCCGATTGTCACAGATTTTGTTTGTGCATGGCCTCATTCGAGTCCTCTAGGGAAACAATCCTAGAGAGCACATGAAAAAATTGTCCTTTGTGAGGACAAACTGTTTGCGTTTGGTCGTCGAGCTCGTGTGTGTTACGAGCTAGAGACGTTTTTGGAGCCGGTGCTCATCTCGTTCTCATTTGATTCTTTGATGCGGCGCTCTACACCTTTACACTGGCACGCCAGGGAATGAAGGCTGCTCGCTCGCACAAACTTAGAGACAAAAGTGAAACTTGAGCTACGAAAGCTCTTTGTGTCAAGGGCCGCTGAGGGCGTCTCGATGTCGGCGCAAAAATTCATTTACATGAGATCAGACGGCCGTTCGTCTTCGCTCCCTCTTGGTAATTGGAGAAACGAAGCCTGCGGGTCGCTCCGGGACGAGCATGAGGCACGCGATGGTGGTGCTGGGAAAACGTGCTGCATCAGCGCCTCATGTTGTATCGGGCCTCTCCAGGAATGAGTGCCATACTTAAGAACAAGGCTGTTACCACAAAAGTGAAGCGGGGCTAACGAATGGGGCATAGAAAAGGAGGGCAGTGGGGCAGAACTGTGATAAGTGAGTCACACTATGTAACAGAGAAAGGTGTGATGCGTGTGAAGAGTAAAATAAATCAAAAATATTTTCTTCAAGGCGCATGCGGTACGGCGATTCAACAGGGATCGTTTCTCACTTTGTGAAATAGCTTTTTATCATTAGGCGTTTGGTGTTCTCTTATTGTGTTGTTCTACGCTAGGTATAGTGTTGAAAGTGTACAGGGTTAGGCAAAATGATCTGACACATTTGTAGGTTAAATGAAAGACAAATGAAGTGAAGACACAAAAAAGTTTTTATTTCTGAAAAGTATATATAATGCCATTTTGTGTACAGGTATACACTAATCGCCCTCGATCTATTGAACAACTTAAAGATGCAATTTGTCGAGAAATTACTGCAATTTCCCATGAAATGACCCGCCGAGTTATAGACAACTTTTGTGAACGCCTTCGGCTGTGGGTGTACAATAATGGATCCCATTTGACTGATTTAATTTTTAAAACATGATGAAACAAAATCACATATGTAATTTTAGAAAAAATAAGCACTTCTTTGTTTTTTTACCTCATTGCAATTTATTAAACCTGCAAATGTGTCAGATCATTTTGCCTGACCCTGCATATATATTTCTTTATATATATATATAGTGTCGGCCGATGGTTCAAAAATATTCCGTAGAATAATACATGTTCGGCGGGTGAGACTGATATCTGTGTGGTTGTTTGGCATGTTTTTTTCTGCATTTGTTTCCTACGGCGGGTCGGGGAGTATTGGAACCGAATCTAGTGTCATATCTCGTGAATCCGTTCCTTCCCATATCGAGTTACACTTTTCTCCATTGTCGAGTCGACCACTAAGCCTAATTTCGCAAGCCGCTGCGAACACTTCCAATTGAGTCACAAGACATCGGCGGAAGTCAGGTGGAACTGAAAAATATCTTCATTTATTTTCTTTGCCATCGTATCGACTGAACGGAAACTAAAGCACTGAAATTGTATGGTAGGCGTACGTATATTTTTCCGTAAATGATAAGGAAGGGCGTAAATGAAGGAATATTTGTTTAGAATGTATCATCTGTATCATCATTAATCATGTGTCCGCCTCGAGTTTGTTCGTGTGAGTTTAGACTTGAACTCTAAATGCTACCCGAATCACACCCTTCAAGCTTCCTGCTGTCGTTAGGGCTACACTCAGAATGATGATAATGATGATACAAGCAATAACTAATAATGATGGCATTAAAGCGTCTCATGAGGAGCAGAACCTGAAATGTTGTTCGAGTTACATGACCAAATAGATCAAAACTCATTTTCCCCTTGTGTTCGAATTCTTTGAAACTACATAATGTCAGAATTGAGGTGACGTTGTACATCGCTGTTATTTCACTGCGTCGCCAGCTGTGGCTTTGTGGAGTTTTCGAGACCTCGAAGCCAAAGTTACTGCCGACAGCCATGTCATAATGAACCAAGTTGAGCCTAACTTGAACCTTTCCCATACGACCACGGCATATTAGTGGATATCGTATGCAATGGGAAAAATGCTTACTAGTCTGAATACATATTCCATTGGCCGGAATTTCCGGTATGAAGATGCTCAAGACAACGTTGAATATATTCACGTGAACGGATAATCTCTCCCTCCGATTAGTGCGCTGATGAGAAGTTCTGCTGTACTTAAGTGAAGTGGCTCAATTGGGTGTCGTATAAAGCAGCGCGAGTACTTGTGTTTGCGGACGATAGTATGGTTTCTGTTCGGAATCTCGAGAAGCGTTTCAATCTGTGTCGTGTTTCATCTTTCCGTCCTCTTCGATCTCTCAATTCATCAACAAAAATTTAATAAAGCTGTCACGTACTGGAGGTTCGCTTAATATGTTTACTGTTAGACGAAATGTAACAGACGGTCTCCAATGATGATGATGATCTGTTATGGATCTTCTCGCTGATTTACCACTGCGAAAAAACAGAAAAGAATATTCAGGATGATCGTTAATGATGGGGTTAAGACGAATTTTCATCAGCTCCTATTATATCGAACGGATTTTTAAAACTAAGCCCTGCGAAATCTTGACACTGGGCCGCTTTATTTGATATTGTGTCCTTAGGGGATGCCTGAAGGGCAAAGCTGGCCGTGATAAGCCGACAGATATTCGCCAACGCAGGGCGTCCTTCGAGGCTGAAATCCAACAAATTGGGCCACGGCTCGCTAGTGTCGTAATGAACACATGAAGAATGTGGTCTTCAAAAAGTGATCAAATTCTAACGAGCAAGTCTCAGGATTCTGTTGGTTTACAGTTTTTCAAAGCCCCTCGATTATTTCAGAAGTTAACATACAGTTTTTGGTCTCGTCATTTAAAAACATGTCACTGCTTATCACGGTAAAATCTTCCCTTTAGGTATCTCCTCAAGAAACAATGATATAAATTGAAACTGTATGTGTCAGAATTTTCTGGATTATTAGTTTTAAAATTCATTCGATATAATAGTTGATGAAGATCTTTACTGATGCTGTCGCTAAAAATCACCCTAAATGTCGTGAAGTGATCTAACGTTTTCTTTATTAGTATAATTCTCATCGGACTGAATTCTTTTTCCGTGTTCAACGCTACTTATCTCGACGTCGACGTTTTAACTCCGAACTTATTCCCAGTCTCGTTCGCAGTCTGGAAATCTTTGACCAAGGCAATTTTGCCTCCGTGACCTCTCTATGAATTTCTCCGAGTCGATATTTATGGAAAGCCCTTGAATTCTTGGCAATGGCGCCGGATTAAATTTGCATTTTGCACTTTGGCTCTCAGTTCGGAATTTCACCAGTTTTCAAATGGATAAAACTATGAAATCAAGCTTATTGTTAGGAATCACGTTAACTACTCTTCCTTCCACTTACGACTCGTACATTTGCTAGCCTTATTGGTGGTTTGCAGTGGGCTGAAGGACGCTTGGCCGTCGTGGCCATGTCGCAGTGAGAGGAGGGTCTCGTGTTAGCGCTGCAGTAATGGTGGTGGTTGTAACGTGCCACTACCCCAGTGTGGAGCATGCTTGTTAGTTCAGTAAAAGCGAAAAAGACTTTACGAATGAACAAACGTATTTTTTAAGCTGACACAATAAAAGAATATTATAAACACGCTCAAATCATAAAAATGAATTCGATAGCCATTCACATACTTCAATTGTTATCACAATCGTATATTTTAAATCGATCTGAACTTTGTAAATTGAATCGGAGGGTGTACACTCCATTTTGCACTTTAACTTAAAGAATTTAGTTCTCGTGTGTTTGTACGGATTCTATGCGCACACGACGCCTAAAAATTGCCATCACCAATTTTCCACTACAAAAAAGACATCAGAACTCGTCGTGAACGTAATGAAATTATAGGAATCATCCAAGATGCGTGCGGGATCGAGCTCGAACAATGAGCTCTACTCAATTCTCGCTCTGGATTCCATTGATGCGCCGGGACGCGTTAGACTGTCGTGTATCCTGGACTACACTAACGATAATCCTTCGGTTTTCTCTTTTGTACTCATACCGTGAGCTGTACTTAAGTGGTAAAAGAACACAATTTGCGCTGGAATTATCGCAGTGTGAGCCTGAGGAAGCGTCCTAGAATACAGTGCGATTGCTTAATTGAGTTTCTGAAGATTTTGTTTCACAACGGCTTCAACAGGTAGAGCTCGCGTGAGCCTAAAACTCGAATTTCAGTCCGGAATAGTGCACGCCGATGACGTTACGCCGCGATACATAATTTGGATCTTGGTAATTATTATTTTCTGATTCCTATATATTTCCGAGAAGTGGGAAGTCTTCATTATTACTATACAACTTTGTCTTTATATTATGCCTTTAATATATTTTTTACCAGTTTTGTATTGCAGAAAATTTTTTTTTTGAATTTACTGACCCGACTTCAAAAGCAAAGCTCCGGCGTTCACCTTTTCATTTTGTTCAGTTGCAAAGAACAGGGAAATTAATGTTTTAACCCAGGAACACAACAAACGTAAAATTTTGTTTCAAAAATTTACTCAGGGGACACCTATTCGTTTACAAATTCTGTCAAAATTATACCCTTCTTGGGATGACAGAGAATTTTCCAAAGCTCTGATAGAAGTGATTAAGAGATTCATACAATATCGCCAACTCCGACGGATATATCACGCAGAGCTTGGGAATTTTAATTTTTCCCTCGGTGGTGGTAGTAATACCCCCCGTTCTTTGACGGGACCTGCCCCTCCTATTTCGAGTCTCCTTGGGGGTTCACGCGTGACTGCTGTGTGATGGCATGCGACTTGCGTAGAAACGCAGGCAGGGGCCGCTGAGTTCGTCCACGTTATCATAATCTACTCTATTCTCGGCACTGCATGTTGGTTCACGACTGTGAGCTGCAGCTCCACACGATTCCTATAGGACGATGCCTCTTACATGTGTGAGTGAATTTCTATAGAAGAGCGTTAAGGTAATCTTGTAATGCACATTAGCTTTGGTAATGATTTGTAAATCAATAATTTGGTCAGTTCAATTTAAAATCTTATCTTTGATTTGCACTTGAGGAGCAAAATAATTTTGAACATGGTCTCAAGTGAAAGAGAAACCTCGAACTCTCTCAAAGATGCTGTTGAAGAAAAATGTAAACTTTTTGGTTTATTTAAGAAAGGTTAAGAACATTGCAAAACTACTTGCATAATTTTATTCCTAATGAGCCAAAAGAGATTAAGCGAAACGAGGAGTTATGCATTTTTACCTTCCGCCTGATGATCGAGAAGAATGACATGGGGAGACTAGAAATAACACTCAATCACAAAAGCCCTTTTCTTTAGAACACAAAATAAGACACGTGTACGGTGGGAAAATGGAAATCACGAGGAATAATACCTTCTATAACCAACGACACAATTGCACATCACTATACCCTTTACATTCTCTACTGTTCTAAGACAACATCTTACTTTAAAACGTCAAATCTTTTTGCTGCAGAATTCTTGGCGCCCACTGCTGTATACATCCACCACAACAACATTTTGAATTGATTCTAAAGCGGTATGTAATTCGTTGAAAATTTTCCCCACTCTGACAGGATACTCGTCGGAAAGGCACTCACTGAGAATCTTACTCCTTGCCAGGTTACTGGTGTAAAATTCCCTCAGTATAATTAGCATTGCATTTTCACGTTACTCGTTGGGAAGTGTCACGATGAAAAGGAATAGGTTTTGCCAGGTTACTCGTTCAAGTGTTGCTGATAGCCGCATTTCAGATGTAGTTGCTGCGTCGGCCGATTTCCGTGGTTGAGGTTGCAGTCGATATTCTTGTATTTCTTCGCATGTTCGATTCAAGAGTACGGAGTACTCCAATTGGATAGGTCTGGTGCTGCATCTTTTTGAAGTTGGCTGTCGGAGATTGCGAATACTGATGCTCTTCAGTCGAGTTGCCTTCTAATAAAAGTTGCCTTCTAATCTTTGCTGAGGAGTTTTCTTGCCGCTAGGAAAAGGGAAAGATGGGATTATTTTCTGGTTCATTGGCCGAAAAAAAACTTGTTTCTCCGTATTGCAGAAACTTAAAAATTTGAAGTGCTCTACTCGGTTGACAGAGATGAAGTCCTATTCCCTATCCCCGGTAGACCCAGCTTAATTAATTGAGTGTGCCTTGAGTACCGCCTCTCTCCGTCTTCGCGAGTCAACACTCGAAGCTCCCCTCAAATTTTTTCTCTGCTGTTCTATACTGCACTTATGCCGCTCTTTTTTAAATATCGTGCGAGGTTCACAAGTACGAAGTGCTGAGATATTTTTTCCGCCCTTATTCTAATCTTTTCACCATTTTTAATGAGTGAATCCTATGCTAGTACGTTCTCCTAACGCTATGTCTTAAAATGCCCTTAGCTATTGTTTTGAGCCCCGAGGTGCAGCTGGCTTGGCCACTAGCGCAGGAGCCTCCGCTCTAGGCACCTATGGCGCATATCGCATTTCGCTGAAACTACCTGAGGTTCGTATACCTAGTATGGTGTTGGTAAACCTTCTACAATTTGGCTCTGGACTGGCTACTCTATGGTACCGAAATTTCACAAGTTACCCTGGTCAAATGTTTATGTTGACAGCGTCTATTATTTTGTACCAAATGTTTGAGAAAATATCTCGTTTTATTACAATGAGGGCTTAAATCTTAAATTTAGGTATTGAACTGCTATGAAGCAAACAGACACCTGTATGGTTGCTCAAAATTCACTAACAGCTGCTGGAACAAGTACAAGTTAATGAGCAGTTCATTAAAACAAAACTAAAAAATGGCTAACATCTCAGTGGGGCACACGTTTATCAGCTTGCAGTTACGCCCAAAATTATTTATACCCTAGAAATAATCTAGAAAGCATTTAAATACATCCTTCAATAGGCTACTCTTCTCAGCAATACTCATTCCAAAAGTCTTGAAGGTATTCTGGAATAAAACGTAAAATGAGTTTGATAGAAGTTAGGTTGAAGAAATAATGAAGAATAATAGCAAATAAACTACGCCCATCTGTATTCGCATCCGGCTCATTAACCTGCCTGGAATGAAACGTGAAATAAGTTTTTGAAAGAAGTTAGGTTGGAAAAATAATGACGAATAATAGCAAATAAACTACACTCATGTGTATTCGCATCCGTCTCATTAACCTGTCGTAACAAAAAAATGTTACTGGATAAATATGTGGATTTAATTTAGTAATGCATTTATTCCAGAATATTCTATAGATTCAAATTAGTTTACATAAAATTAGCAACCGTGTGATACCTCATTTTAACTTTATCCGCTCTCCAAACAACATGACAGAGACGAACGATGTCAGTATAGAGTTAAGACTGAAAATTGTGAGTGCTCACTGGATCGGCAGTGGCTACAAATCAATTTCGAAGCAATTTGAAGTCC